>CM055036.1:8568488-8721450 GCA_029204005.1 Salix udensis
TTGGAAAAAATTTCTGATGCACAAACAAACACTGTTCAGATCACTGTCAGGAATTTGCCTCTGACAGTGACAAACAGACACTGTTCAAATCAGTGTCAAGAACAAGGCAATTTTCCAGAAATTCCAGAATTTGCTTAATGATTTTGGACAAATAATTAAGCAATAAACATCACAACAAGGGGCAGAATTTCGTCTTAGGATACTGCCATCCCTTCACTTTTATTTATAGAAGAAAATCAAAAATACAAGAATAGAAATTCAAACCTATTACATAACTCTTCTACTTAAAACAGGAAATAAGCACCCGAAAATAAAGCAACAAGATATGATCAAATATAATTTGATCTTACTTAACTAAAACATAAACTCTTAAATTAAAACACAATAAAAAACAATAAAGGAAAAAACAGATGATCTTCGCAGCTTTAGTTCTTCAATTGTGCAGACTTGAAATCAGTTGACTTTTGTTGACTTTGACCCTGCATTTTCAACACTCCCCCTTGATTCAAGTCTGCTCATGCCTATCATCTCCCTCAGTTCTTCAAACCTTTCTTTGGCTAAGGACTTAGTGAATAAATCTGCAAATTGCTCCTTAGAACAACAATATTTCATCTCGAGCTCACCTTCAAGTTGAAACTGCCGAATTGCATGAAATTTGATCTTCATGTGTTTGGTTCTATCATGAAAGAATGAGTTTTTAGAAATTGCAATGGCTGACATATTATCACAAAATAACTCAGTAGGTTCTAATTGAACAAAATTCAAATCTGCCATCATCTTCCTCAGCCATACAAGCTGTTTTGCAGCAACATAGGCTGCAATGTACTCGGCTTCAGCTGTAGAATGAGCTACAACACTTTGCTTCTTTGAATTCCAGCAAAACACACTACCTCCCATTGAAAAACAGTAGCCCGAAGTGCTCATCATGTCTTCATCACTTCCAGCCCAGTCACTGTCACAATATCCAACCAATTTGACAGTTTCAAGTTTATCAAACACCATTCCAAAATCCTGAGTTCCCCTTAAATACCTCAAGACTCTTTTGGCTGCAACATAGTGATTTTGACTTGGATTTTGCATAAACCTAGACAAGTAATTCACAGTGAACACAATGTCAGGTCTTGTGGCAGTCAAATACAACAAGCTCCCAATTAAGCTCCTATACATTCTTCCATCAGCCTTAGGGGCTGCATCATCCTTCATCAGTTTTTGTCCTGCCACCATAGGAGTGCTAACTGGCTTGCAGTTTTCCATAGCAAATTTCTTCAACAATTTCATAGTGAAATTCCTTTGACACACGAAACATCTCAATTTTGATTGCATTATTTCCATTCCTAGAAAATAAGATAGCAATCCAAGTTCATTCATTTCGAACTTGTTCTTCATATTCATCATGAACTCAGCCACCATTTTCTCCATGTTTCCAGTAATGAGTAAATCATCAACATAGACTGAAACAATCAAAATATGGTCTTCAACCTTTTTTACATACAAGGTAGCTTCATTCAAACTTTTCTCAAACCCCAAACTCAGCAAAAATTCATCAAGCCGACTGTACCAAGCTCTAGGAGCTTGTTTCAGTCCATACAAGGCCTTCTTCAGGAGATACACCTTGTTTGCTGAGATTTCTTTTTCAAACCCCTCAGGGTTGCTCAACATAGATCTCTTCATCAAGAGTTCCATTCAAAAAAAGCTGACTTAACATCCATTTGCCACACATACCAACCAGTTTGTGCAGCAATCATCAATAGCATTTTAATGGTGTCAAGCCTAGAAACAGGTGCAAATGTATCATGATAATCAATACCTGGTTCTTGGGAGTAGCCTTTAACTACTAACCTTGCTTTGTGCTTGTTGATGCTTCCATCTGCATTCAATTTGGTTTTGAAGATCCATTTAACACCAATTACCTTTTCTATTGATAGGTCTGTCAACAAGCTGCCAGGTTCCATTTTTTTCGATCATCATCAGCTCCTCCTTCATTGCTGCCATCCATGTGTTTGAATCCATGGCTTCTTGAACATCATTAGGTTCAGTTTCAGCTAGATTACACCTGCTATAGATGTCACTCAACAGTCTAGTACCTCTCACAGATTCATCTTCAGTTTCATCCATGTCAATAGTCTCATCAATTTCAGTTTCAGCTTGAATTTCAAGCCCAGATTCTTCCACACTTTCAGCTTCCCAATTCCATACCTTGTCTTCTGCAACCTTGACATTTCTAGCAATTACAGCCTTGTTTGATTTCAGATCAAACACCTTGTATCCAGTGGACTTCATGCTATATCCAACTAGGATTCCTACCTCAGCTTTTTGGTCAAGCTTCCCCCTTTTAATTTCTGGTTGTAGAACATAACAAGGGCTGCCAAACACTCTTAAGTGTTCCAAATTTGGTTTGAACCCATACCACATTTCATATGGTGTCTTTTCTCCCAAAATCTTGGTCACCATACGATTGAGAAGATATGATGCTGTGCACACAGCCTCTGCCCAAAATTTCAGTGGCAGTTTCTTCTCATACAAGAGACATCTTGCCATCTCCATTAGTGTTCTATTTCTTCTTTCACTAACACCATTTTGCTGAGGTGTGTAAGGCACTGTAAGTTGGTGTTTTATACCTTCTTTTGCTAGGTGTTCTTCAAGTTTGTAGGAAGTAAATTCACCCTCCCATTGTCGGACCTCAAAGCCTTCAGTTTTGAACCAGTTTCCCTCTCGGCTGCAGCTTTGAATTTCAGGAATTCTTCATACACTTCCCCTTTTGTTTTAAGAAAATACACCCAACAATATCTAGTATAGTCATCAATGAATAACAGAAAATACTTAGCACCATTCAAGGATTCATTCCTCATTGGTCCACACACATCCGTATACACCAATTGAAGCTTGCAAGTGGCTCTAAATGCATTGTCATTAAAAGCAATTCTAGTTTGCTTGCCTAATTGACATGCTTCACAAACATCTTTTTGTTCTTGAATTTTTGGTAATCCAATCACAATCTCTAAGTCTGCCATCTTCTTCATGGTAGCATAATTAAAATGCCCCAACCTTTTATGCCACAACACTGAATTTGAGCTACTTGTTATGCTCATATTCATGTGTTCATTCTCCAAGCCGAGACTAAAACTCCTATTAGTCATTTTGGCAGAAAACAGAACACTTCCACTACCATCTCTAATTGTGCATATGCCATCAACAAAGGCTAATGAATGACCATCTTCAAGCAATTGACCAACACTTACTAAGTTTTGTTTAATTTCAGGCACAAACAAAACATTGTCAAAAGTTCTTATTCCAGCCAAGGTGTTTATATCCACATCACCTCTGCCCTTTACATCAACATACTGCCCATTTGCAACTTTTACTTTAGACTCATAGTTGGTATCCAAGGCTTTAAACAGATTTATGTTTGCAGACATGTGATTTGTGCAGCCACTATCAACAAGCCAATTGGAATTTATTACCTCAGTTTTGCAGCAATTTTCCTCTGCCACAGCCATGAACAAGTGTTCATCTTCTTCTTCAGTGTTCTTTGCCACATATGCTTGCTTTCCAGCTCCAGCTCCTGAGGTTGATTTGCAATACTTTTGAATATGGCCAAACTGTTTGCATCTCCTGCATTGTGCATTTTTCAGCCAACACCATGCTTCTTGATGACTTGTTTTGTGACAATACTTACAAGGTGGAAATTGCTCCTTCTTTTCTTTTCCCCTTGTGTTTGAACTGCTAGGGGAATTCTGATTTCCTTGCCACTTTTTGGTCTGCCAGTTCTTCCCATTTTCCCTTCTACCTTCATAGTTGTCTTTGGCAAAATTCTGGGATCGTGGCCTGTTTTTGAAACCAGCAACAAAGGCCTCTTCACTTAACACTTCATGCCTAAAGGAATGCCTTTGTTCAACCGATTGAAGAGCATTGATCAAGTCTTGAAGACTCATCTCCGTGACATCTTTAGAGTCTTCTAAAGAGCAGATTTTGTTCTCAAACCTTTCAGGTAGACTGACAAGCACCTTTTCCACCACTCTTGAGTCTTGAACATCTTCACCCAAAAGTCTCATTTGATTGACTATTTTTGAGATGTTAGATGAAAACTCTTTAATTGTTTCAGTTTCCCTCATTTTCAACCCTTCAAATTGTCTCTTTAAGTTCAATATCTGCATTCTTCTTGACTTCTCATCACCTTGGAATTCAGCCTTCAATTTATCCCATGCTTCTTTAGCATGCTCACAAGCCATTATTCTTGTGAATATCTCTTCACTTACTGCATTATGAATGCAGGTAAGTGCTCTGAATCTCTTAGCCTTCTCTTCATTGTGATACTTGAGTTGATTCACGGTGGGATCGTTGTTCAAGGGATATGGATCCCTGTTAGTTTCCACAACTTCCCATAAATCATAAGCTTTGAGAAAAGTTCTCATCTTCACTGCCCAAACATCATAATTTGTTCCATTGAACACAGGTGACTTTGTAAGATTCGATGATTCCATTTAGAAGAAATCAGTTGAAATTCTGGAGAAACAAATCCTCTCTCGTGTTTCACTCTCCACCCAATCAAAGTTAAATAACTTTGAAAAATTCTCACAATACACTCGTGTTTCACTCAATTCCCTTTCAAAGATTCAACCAGGCTCTGATACCAATTGTTGGAAAAATTTCTGATGCACAAACAAACACTTTGTTCGAGATCACTGTCAGGGAATTTGCCTCTGACAGTGACAAACAGACTACTTGTTCAAATCAGTGTCAAGAACAAGGCAATTTTCCAGAAATTTCCAGAATTTGCTTAATGATTTTGGGACAAATAATTAAGCAATAAACATCAGAACAAGGGGCAGAATTTCGTCTTAGGATACTGCCATCCCTTCACTTTTATTTATAGAAGAAAATCAAAAAATACAAGAATAGAAATTCAAACCTATTACATAACTCTTCTACTTAAAACAGGGAAATAAGCATCCGAAAATAAAGCAACAAGATATGATCAAATATAATTTGATCTTACTTAACTAAAACATAAACTCTTAAATTAAAACACAATAAAAAACAATAAAGGAAAAACAGATGATCTTCGCGGCCTCAGTTCTTCAATTGTGCGAGACTTGAAATCAGTTGACTTTTGTTGACTTTGACCCCTGCATTTTCAACAGGTTTTAGGCTTGCCTTTCTATGGTTATGCGTGGAAACTTGCAAACCCGAATGAAAATTCCATCGGCGCACCAGCAACGGGACCCGCCGTTACAGAAGATGGAGACATGAGCTATAAAGATATCAATAACTATTTCAAAACAAACGGAGCAGTTGGTCCTATCTACAACTCCACTTACGTAGTAGATTACTTCATCGTGAGGTCAGCTTGGATTAGTTTTGATGGTGTCGATGTTGTTAGAATTAAGGTTTCGTATGCTAAGGAGAAGGCCCTCCTCGGATATGTTGTGTGGGAAGTCTCTTATGATGACAACTGGGTACTCTCTCAAGCAGGTATGAGAATGTTCTTAAACCACAAAATGATTTTTTGACCATTGTGATAACAATGATGTCAAGAGGTTGGCCTTGATTGATTAATTTGATTGTTGTGCAATATATAGAGAATCTTTTTTATCTGAAATCTTATGAATTCCTACTTGCTTCAGGGGTAAAAACCACGAGGCCATCCTCAGCTATTTGTCATTAAGGCTTGTCATAATGCAGGATTGTGTACCTATTTAAATTGGAGAATAGGTACCATCTGGCCGCCAAAAAACAGTCATTTATCATCCTTGAATGATCTGTGATTGCATTTTTTATGGAAAACATCTGCATCATCTTCTTTTAAATCTTTCTTGCCCATATCCTAGGCTGGATAAGTCATCTAGGTTGTTATTGATAGCATGTGCCCGAAACAGGGAAGTCGATAAGTCAAGGGAAAGCTTAGGCATTTCGCCAGGAATTTAGACCAACTCATGACATAAAAAAAGAAGAAATTAACAGTATCTTAAGAATTTACTGGACAACGAAAGTTCTGATCACTAATTCACATAATGTGTTTATGTCCTCAGCTGGAGGGGTCGACTCAGGTGGAGGGGTCGATCACAAACAAAAACGACGACCAAAATCCCGTATATTGATTATCATCTTGACGACAACTGCTGCTGTTATTATTCTACTGGGCTTGGCATTTTATTTCATAAGAATTAGAATCCTCAAATCAAAGAGTAAAGAAACAAAGTTGAAAGTAAATAATGCGGCAGCTGCAGGCGACTTCGACAACAATAATCCTGATATGATAGTATACAGTTTGGCAGACATTGAGAAAGCCACAGACCAGTTTATATTTGAAAATAAGCTTGGGGAGGGTGGATTTGGCCCTGTTTACAAGGTAATCAACTAATTATTCTTTATAGGTTTCAATGGGATATTACTCTTCAACTCACGATGCTATATTTTGTTGAGGATTCGTGGAGATATGCAACCATGTGCAAGAATGCACTGTGATTAAGCATCTCTAGAGACATAGAACTTGTGAATATGGAATCATTAAGTTTCTGTCTCCTACCATTTAGAGCTCTCTGTCTCTTTTGCAGTGGAATAGTAGGACGAGATATGTTTATCTCCAAGCATTCAGATCTCAGTCTTTGAGTGAAAGAATCTAGCATGACATTCTGTTTTTCCAGGGTGTTTTACCAGGTGGACAAGAAATAGCAGTGAAAAAACTTTCGAAATCCTCTACTCAAGGATTTGATGAATTCAAGAATGAGGTCATGCTTACAGCAAAATTACAACATGTAAATCTCGTGAAAGTTTTGGGATTTTGCATTGACAGAGAAGAGAAGATGCTGATCTATGAGTACATGCCAAACAAAAGCCCTGGACTATTACCTATTTGGTCAGCACTTTGCATCCTTTTATGCTTGGATTTACAGAAATAAAAAAAAGATTTGAGTGTGATTTAGTCCTTTATTACATCACAATTTCATGATATTTTTTTTGTATGTTCTTGTCAGTAAGCTGGAAGATGCTTGTAGCCTTGATAGTTTGTTATCTGATATGACAGATCCGATTCGGCGATATTTGTTGGATTGGAAGAAAAGGGAAGAAATCATTGAAGGGATTACTCAAGGCCTTCTATACCTCCAGGAATACTCGAGGCTGACAATTATCCATCGAGACTTGAAAGCCAGCAACATTTTACTGGATGGGGATATGAAGGCTAAGATATCTGATTTTGGCATGGCTAGAATTTTCGCAAAAGATGAACACGAAGCAAACACTGGCCGGCTTGTGGGGACATAGTGAGCATCATTCACAAAGCCATTTCAGACATAAATTCTTTTTGAAAACTTAAATATTGTGTTGATGAAATCTTCCTGTGCAGCGGTTATGTTCCTCCGGAATACGTCAGAAGGGGTGAGTATTCCACAAAATCTGATGTTTACAGTTTTGGAATAGTTCTACTGCATATCATAAGCGGCAAGAAGAATGGCTGTTTGTATGGTTCTGATGAAAATTTAAGCCTCGCTGAATATGTAAGTTTCTTGATAATTAACACAACTAACAATATTTTAGATTTTGCATTTACCATGCATGATTGTGGTTTTTGTTAATTGCAGGCTTACGAGCTGTGGAAAGATGATAGAGGCATGGAGATCATGGATCCATCGCTGGATGATACATTTTCCTCCTGTAAATTAATCAAATGCCTGCAAATTGCACTGCTATGTGTCCAAGAAAATCCTGCTGATAGGCCGTCTATGCTGGAAGTTTCTTCGATGCTCAGGAACGAAACTGCCATTGTGGCGATTCCACAAAGGCCTGCTTTTTCAGTGAAGACAGACGAGGATGAAAGAAATAGAGGAGATCGATTGCACTCGGAGATTTGTTCAGTTGATGGCGCAACAATTTCGCAAGTCGTCGGACGATGAGGAAGTACTTGCTGATGCCTGAAGCTAAATCTGTTTACAGGCTTGAACAACTAGATCGTCGTGTTTTTTTTCTAGATTATTATCAGAAATTTACAGCAAAAGTTTTTACGGCATATGTTGGTAAAAATAGCAAGTGTACGAATCATAACAAGTAATAAAGTGATGAGTAAAGTATCGTCCCACGAGGATTTGCAAAAAATTATCAATAAGTATCAAAATTATTAAATCTATATCTATTTGATGATTCAATTATAAAAGTTTATGAAACTAAGAATAATTAAAACAAAAAATGCAAAAAAAAATTAAATGGTATTGAAATCAACTTTAACGCATCCTACGATTTTATTTATTTCACTATAACTAATCTTATGTGATTTTTCTCAATTGAATTAATCCTCTCAAAATTTATTTCTTATTGTTGATAATCAGGTTTTACTAATTTAATCACTAATCTCTCTTGACCATCAATGAATTATTTTAACAAGTAAACTTCCTACCTCTCGGTGAAAATTCTAAACTCGTCAAAATACATTAAGAATGATAAAATCTTGCACGATTACACTTCTAGTGATGTTCCTTAGATATCTCTATCCTATAGATTTCTTATGGTATTTCAAACAATGGCTGAAACAATTATCACTTCTCAGTCTCAAATTGAATCCCAAATCATGCAAACGGTGATCAAGCGTACACAAGCATTAAGCATAGAATAAAACACTCAACAAGTATTATATTAATTCAATCAAAGAAATTGTTCACATATTCATAGATAGGGTAAATAAAAAATTCCAGAATTAAAAACTACTCTATAGCGAAAATAAAAAGAAACAGACTTCATACGATGAACATCACTAGAGAGAATTGGAAAATTAGACAGCCGGACATCTTGAAGGAGTTGTTATTCTTGACTTATTTCTTTTCGATTTGCTTGCCTCCTCTCCTGGATGCTGCCTCCTCTTTTTTTGTAACGTGTTTAGGGTTTTCTCCTATAAAAAAAGACTCCCTTTAGCTGTTGCCTTACGATATATATGTCGCTGAGTTTTTCCTCACGTGGATTCTGATATTGCGAGCCCATTTCGGGGCAGTAAACGTGTGAATTAAGACTCCTCTATTTCTGAGAAGTTGTAGAAAATTAAATTTTATTTCCATTAGACTTTATCTCGAAATTTCGGTCATCTATACCTCTGGATATGGTCCAAAACCCGAAATAGTGTCTGGGTCGCATGGACTCTTGGTCTGATTCAGACTTGATTTTTGGACTTCAAAACAACAAAACTGGGTTCTTCTCATTGTATAAATGTTATAGGCATGTGTTTCCTCTTTTCATAAAAGTAAAGAACACAAGAAACGAAGTTGTATAACTCCCATTATACCTCAAAAACCAATCAATGCTCAGGCTTCTCTAAGCAGACCAACCAATATTCTAATTCTAAGCTCATCCTATTGTTTGGTTCTTCATATGATCTCAATTTCTGCATATTTCACTAGTTAAATACATTGAATTTTCAAGAAGTGAATAATTCTACAAGATACCTAAAACTCTAGATAATTTGTTAAAAAGCCAACGCAATTCTCTAAAATAGAGTACCAATGACTTCAAATATGTATGCAATATATTCTCTTATCTGCATGCACATTGTTAATGGAATCAAACAACTCCAGAGGCTTGCACCTCTAAGAATTGATTCAGGATCTGCAACTTAACTATAATTATGCCATGCAATATGCCTCTTTCCACTAAGCAAGCTAGTTCTGAATAATTTTGCTCACTGGCTTTTATGTCTCGGGAAAACTTGCTATACGTAAATCAATCATACTTCTTTTTATAATATTCGCATCTTATAAATTATATTAAAAAAACCAATTTAAATTATCGAAAAAAGAAGAAGGATAGTGGAACGGGTGAATACGATAAAGAACGAGGTTGAAAAGTATAAGGATGGATGTTCAGCAATTAATTTTTTTAAGCAACTAGCATGGATCGAGATCCACAGAGATTCTGGGTCCGAGACAGAGAGACGATGGCATTTGATCAACATGACTTTACGAGGATAAATCTAACTTTTCAGATGTTTGAAGCAAAACAACATCTAATCAAAGATAAGGGATATTCAATCAAATTGTAAAATATTGATTGAATTAAAGAAATGCTATAATCTTCGATACTCGGTTGTGTTTTACAATTTTAAATTAAAGAAAAATAGCATAAAGAAAAAAAAATGTATTATTAAAAAAAAAGTTTAAAATAATTATTGATAACTTTACCAAAATATTCCTTTTCTTTTTCTAAGTAAATTAGTCTAAGTTTTCCTAAATAAATCATGTCAATCATATAAATAGATAGATAGATCAATGTTGTCAATTCCACTTTGGTTGGTGCTTCGTTTTTTCAATTGAAATGGAATGTTTTAGTTTCGGTACGTTGTTTCGGGGTTGCATTGTTTATGTATATATATATATATAATTAAATATATTAATTCATTTTTTAGTTCAAATCCAAAAATAAAATTATTTAGAATTGTGCAATTTAATCTAAAAAAAGATACAATATAATGATTTTTCTGAAATTATGATCATGTATAATATTATGAGAATGTCATCATCAATATCACAAGCTCATTACATTCTCTAATTGATCTAAAATTTTAATATAATACATGTAAATATGTCAAGAGACTACTCATAAAATTTTATCTTAATCTAACGAGTCGGATTAAAATATATAATTGATATTGTAAGATTATTTATTATTTTTAAAAAAACACTATTTGGACGAAACAATACGACCAGAATAATTACGAGTCGTTTCGGCCGATATCTGGATGAAAAATCCGGAATGAGCCAGAATTTAAACCGAAATAAAAATAAAATCATTTTGTCTCGTTTTTTAACTAATACAAAACATTTTGGCCTAAACAAAATGAAATTTACAACCATGAGATAGATAGATAGATAGATAGATAGATATTGCTAATTTAATATCAATATTTCTAGCTGATAGAATTATAAGGTAGGAAAGCAATTACGTGTCCCACAAAGAAAATAGGAAACATATACATTGTATATGGATGTTTGGTATAAATAAATTGATTGTCATACATATGGTATAGAATATATCAAATCTAAAAAAAATAATATATATATATATATAAAAAAAAACTATTTTGAAAATAAATCTCCATCGCAATCGAATCACACTCAATCCTCTCATGTAGGATCAATCATTAGCAAATTATATGAAAAATCAAAGGCCACTACAAGTCTACAAAAATAATGTTCACGCTCCACCGAGCAATCAATTTTTGTAGCATCTCTCTGCTCTGAAAAAGGAAATTAGGACAACAGCAAGCAAAGACCCACCTTTGTTTAGAAATTCAAGAGAAGGAGACCACCATTGGAGTTGATTCCAATGTGATTTCATATATTTCCTTGGGATTTCCTTGAAAATCCCAATATATATATATATAGAAACACTTTTGTTTCATGATAGACAAAATTACATGGTTGCCCTGATTTTTTTTAAGAGTAAAAAAAGCAATGCTCACGAGTTGTCAGTGTATTTTAAAAAGAAATCATGACTTGATATTATAAAAAAAAATAATGATTATTGATCTTCCTAAAATTAAAATACAAAAAAAAAATTCTTTAAAAACAAAACACTCGTAAAATATAGTGAAAAACTTGCAAGCAAGATCATCAAATAGAAGGTAAAGTTTGAAAAAAAACGTTTTATTCTAAATGGACAAAATCATAAAAGATAAAAAAATATCTAAAATAAAATGGTCTACCCGGACAAACTGGATGCCTAGATTAATAGATAGGAATAATTTGATTGAAATGAAAACCAAAGAATATTTTCTAAACAAATAAGTTCGAAGAATCAGGAAATATTTTGTTAAAAATTATTTTTAACATCAGCGTATAAAAATAATCTAAAAATATTTATTTTTTAAAAAATATTTTTAAAATATAATACCAAACACAAACACGTAGTTAGCCCGACACTATCCGACTCGTCGGGATCCAAGCAAGAGCTTTCGATGTCCATAGTCCATACAGCTGTGGGTGGGAATGGTGGGGTTGGCAAAAGAACGTGGACATTTTTTGAAATAGTTGGCAAATAATGGGTCAATTTGGCTGCCAGAATGTCCATTCTGGGTAGTTCGACTCGACTCGACTCGAACCGGACTGGAATTGATTTTAATATCGAGTATTTTCAAATATTGAATTGGTTAAACTAGAGTGATTTAACATATCGATCTACAATTCAATTGAGTCGGTAAAACTCGAGTGATTTAACATGGTAGTCTACAATCCAATTAATCTAATAAAATCCGAGTGAAACTTAGTTGGATCAACTCCAAGGTTTATTTAAAAAAAAAAAAAAACTCCAAGATTTATTTTCTTAGTTTTTATTTAAAGTAATATTATTTTTAAATTAACCCGAGTTCATTTATTGATATTAGATCCAGACTCATTCATAGAATTCTGTGTTCATGTTCATTAATTTGAGATGCCAAAAACGATAAAAATTCAACTCTCCTAAAATGGGGCTGAAAAATATACTGCAATTAGGGTTTTGTTATGCTCAAATTGTTTCTGAGAAAGGTTTCCATTTCTGCAACTCTCCTCCTCTAATGGGAAAGTAACAAAATATTCTTGAATTTCCCCTGAAATTTACGCCGGTCAGTGCTAAATGAACACTGAAAAACTCTGTCCCTGTCCAGTCCACGAATCAAACAGAGAGTATGAGTATTGATGTGAAGTCAATAAATCCACGTTTTCAAAATATATTAATTCAATTTTTTTTTAGTTGAAATCCAAAAATAGAATTATTTAGAATTGTGCAATTTAATCTAAAAAAAGACACAATAAAATGATTTTTCTGAACAAAATTATGAACATGTATAATATTACGAGAATATCATCATCAAACTCGCAAGGTCATTATATTCTCTGATTACTCTAAAATTTTAGCATAATATATATAAATATGTCAAGAAACTCATAAAATTTCATCTCAATCTAACGGTCGGATTAAGAGATATGATTGATATTGTAAAATAATTTATTATTTTTTAAAACATACTATTTAGCGAGAAACAAAACGGGCGAAATAAAACCGTGACGTTTCGACCCAGGGTATTTGGCTGAAAAATCCGGAATAGACCGGAATTTTAACCGAGGTAAAAAACAATATTGTTTTGTATCGTTTTTTTAAGCTGGTTCGAAATGTTTCGGCAAAAACAAAACAAAAATGACAAGTATGGTGCAGATCACAAGTACTCTGACATCACACCACACCTCCCGGAGACGCACACAACGATTCACGAGAGCTTGGTTCCACTCAGCACCAACTGGTATTCAATTACAGAGAAAGATGATTGCCATGTTGAAATAATACATGCTCCTCTTCCACAGCGATCTCATCTCCACAAACAGAAACCCATGTTTCTGCAATTTTATCCATTCTTCCTTCCAGAATCTCCACTGAAGTGAATGCTCGCAATGTGCCTCTAGACTCTGGGGAAAACGCCGTCGTTCATAGAGCTCCCTGTCCAGCAACTAATCCTCGAGCTCGAGGAACTGTAAATGGCCCCATTCAAGAATATTACAGTCTTGTTAGCATCAGCCAGTCATTTTATGAAGACCGATTCCATATGCTAGCTGTTTATGCGTGTGGCCAAACACAATGACGGGAATCCTGATTTTGGTACTCTCTTATGTTCCGGCACATAGACAAGGTCATTTTCAAGTTCTTTATCTATGCGAGCTTCAATATATATAGTCACATTATGTCATAACTTGTTGTCCAAAACATAATTTTAAACTCGTTTTTCTTATAATATTTTTGAAAACCCATATGACTTTTATTGTATAGAAGTAAACATTTCATCAAATTGTATATTATAATCACTCAAACATCTATTAGCCACATGCAATATAAAATCGAGTGACAGCAAGCTTGGTCAAATCTTTTTTTTAAAGTGTCTTAGCATGAAAATGATAATAATTCTTGAATATCTTAAGAGATGATTCTCTTCCCCTTAACAAATAATGATTTGATGAACCTCTAGTTGGTTTCTTCTCAAATTTTCAAATATTAAATCAATGCAATGTACAGCACATGGTTTATAAAAAATAGCTGGGGGGGTAGTTGATTGGATTTTAAAACATCTATAGATGCCTGGGTCATCGATGTTAATGTGCTTGAAAGGACTAAACAAATTCCTGGTGTTAAGTTTATTTCAGTTTCGCTCTGCCGGCCAAATTTATTATCTGGCTCTGTTCATCAGCTGCCTTAAGATGATTTGGGATTTTTAAATCTGCTTTCCAGTTGTTTTTCCCAAGCAAGCTCCAATGGTATCGAGAATTGCTATCATCATCCTCTTTCAGGTATTTCTCTCTTTAAATTCGCATCCTGCAAAAGCACAAGCATGGATCAAAGCTGGCTATTGGTATTATGACAATGGTCTCCCAGTTTCTAAAATAAATTCTACCCTCTATACTCACCTTATCTGTGCTGCTGCTGGCCTTAATTCATCTTCGTATTGTTGAGATATAATTAGTTGCTAATCATATAGTTAGTGACTATTAAATGTTGGTACTTTCTGTTAGTGTTTAGTTGTATACGGTTTAATTGTTAGTTCAGTTAGTTGAGGTACTGAACTGAAGTTGTATATAAAGGGACCACAATGCATTCTGTCATTGTGGGATTCAATTGAATAAATTGAGACTTCAAGGATTCTATCAAATGGTATCAGAGCCAGTATAAAGGAAGAGAGAGAAAGAAAGCTTCTCTCGGAAGCTTCGTGAGAAACGAAGAAAAGAGTGAGGAGGAGATCGACTGGCGAAGGAAAATTTCGATTCGAAGAGCTCAAATCGAGCCTAGAATCAGTAATTTCTGCGGAAATAGAGGAGGAGAAGAAGAAGCAACTCTTGATTTGTGAAGAAATCGAGAGTAACGATCCATTAGAATCCTTGATCGGTGGAGAAGACGGAAAATCCACCACCACCGAAGATCATCACAGTCAGTTGGTGAGTGAGAGAGTGAAAGCAAGGTGAGTAAGAGTGAAACACAGAGAGGTGCGAGCGAGTGAAACACGAGAGAAAGAGAGAAACACCGAGAGTGAGTGAGAGTGAAATTTTTCCAAGAATTTTTTGTGCAAATCGTCCACTGAGTGCTGAGAAAATGCATAACTCAGACAAATTTGTACAAGCTGCCATTCCAAGATTCGACGGGTATTATGACCACTGGTCGATGATGATGGAGAATTTCTTGAGGAGCAAGGAACTGTGGACGTTGGTGGAGGAAGGCATTCCAGCCGTAGCTCGAGGAACGGCACTGAGTGAAGCTCAGCGAAAGAGCTTAGAAGACATTAAGCTCAAAGATTTGAAGATAAAGAATTGTCTATTCCAGGCAATTGATCGAGAAATAATGGAGACGATTCTTGATAAAACCTCATCCAAGGCTATTTGGGAATCAATGCGGCAGAAGTATCAAGGTTCAACCAAGGTTCGTAGGGCACAGTTGCAAGCTCTGAGAAGAGAGTTCGAACTGTTGAGCATGAAGGAAGGGGAAAAAATTGACAAGTACATTTCCCGAACCTTGGCAGTGGTGAACAAGATGCGTACCAATGGAGATAAAATGGAGCAGAGTGTGATCGTAGGTAAGATTTTGAGAACATTAACCTCAAAATTTAACTACGTAGTGTGTTCTGTGGAGGAGTCAAATGACTTGGATACACTGAGTATCGATGAGCTGCATGGAAGTTTATTAGTCCATGAGCAGCGGATGAGTGAGCACCGAGAAGAGGATCAAGCCCTCAAAGTTGTCTATGATGATAGAGCAACTAGAGGCAGGGGCAGAGGGGGTTACAATCCAGCCAGAGGTGGTGGATTCAATTATTCCAGAGGTACCCGAGGTAGGGGAAGAGGCCGAGGGAGGTTCCAATACAACAAGGAACTCACTGAATGCTATAAGTGCCACAAGTTGGGGCACTTTCAGTATGAGTGCCCACAATGGGAAAGAGGAGCTCACTATGCCGAGCTAGAGGATGAGGACGAAATGCTCTTGATGACACATGTGGAACTAAATCATGCAAGCCGAGAGGAGGTATGGTTCCTAGACTCTGGTTGTTCCAATCATATGACTGGAAATAGATTGTGGTTTATTGATATTGATGATGAATTTAGACAATCTGTGAAACTAGGAAATAATGCAAGAATGGGGGTAATGGGAATAGGTAGTATAAGGATGATTGTGGAGGGGGTAACACAAGTTATTACCCAAGTATACTATATCCCTGAATTGAGGAACAATCTATTAAGTATAGGTCAATTACAAGAAAAAGGGTTGACTATACTGATCAAGAACAATTATTGCAAACTGTTTCACATGTCTAGGGGGCTGATTATGACTAGTGAAATGTCAGTAAACAGAATGTTTGTAGTAATAGCTTCTTTAGCCATTAAAGAGCCTGCTGCTAGGGAACAAAATTGTTTTAAATTGGTTGCTGAGGATGAGGCACAATTGTGGCATTGTAGATATGGCCATTTGAGTTACAAAGGGCTGAAAACTTTGTATAATAAGAAAATGGTGAGGGGGCTGCCACTGATAACAGCCCCTACCAAAGTATGTGAGGGATGTATGTTGGGTAAGCACCATAGGGATCCATTCCCAAAACAAAGTCAGTGGAGAGCCTCTAGGAGACTGCAACTGATACATGCTGACATATGTGGGCCTATAACCCCAATATCACTCAGCAGTAGGAGGTATTTGCTCACTTTCATTGATGATTATTCTAGGAAAATATGGGTACATTTCATCACTGAAAAATCTGAGGCATTTGTGAATTTTAAGAAGTTTAAGGTGCTGATTGAGGGAGAAATTGGTGAGAATATTGGCAGCTTAAGGACTGATAGGGGGGGAGAGTTTTGTTCTGAGGAATTCAACTCATTTTGTGAATTGAATGGTATAAGTAGACAACTCACGGCTGCCTATACTCCCCAGCAGAATGGGGTGGCCGAGAGGAAGAATAGGGCTATAATGAACATGGCTAGGAGTGTATTGATTGAGAGGAATGTGCCGAGAGAGTTCTGGCCTGAGGCAGTAAATTGGACTGTCTACTTGTTGAATAGAAGTCCTACCTTGGCTTTAAAAGATAAAACCCCTGAGGAAGCATGGAGAAATGCAACACCTTCTGTAGAATATCTTAGGGTATTCGGATGCATAGGATATGTGCATAATGTGGATCAAAAAAGGAAGAAATTAGATGATAAAAGCATTAAGTGTGTATATATGGGGGTGAGTAAGGAGACCAAGGGGTATAGGATGTATAATCCCATAACCAAAAAGATTGTCATAAGTAGAGATGTGGTTTTTGATGAAATGGAGAGCTGGAAATGGGGAGAGACTACTGAAATAGAACCTGGCAGTAGCATATTGAAGTGGGGAGATGATTCTGAGGGTGATGACAGGTCTAGTATGTGTGATGATGATGATGATTTGGAGGCTGATTTGGGGGAAAATGTGGACAATATGCAGGAAAATCAAGCTGTAACAGCTGGGATAGAAGAAGGGGAGCAAGATGACTCTTTTGAAGTAAGTGAGGATAGAAATGAGATTGATGAGATTGATGAGATTGAAGATGAGATTGAAGAAGAGAGTGACAGCAGGAATGTGAACACTGCTGCTGGCAGATCACTGGGGAGAGTGAGCCGAGAGCCAAGATGGATGAGTGACTATGTTTCAGGAGAGGGATTGACTGAGAGTGAGGAAGAACAAAACATGGTTATGTACTCAGAGGCTGGGGACCCAAAGTCATATGAAGAAGCAGCGGGAAATCCGATATGGGAGCAAGCTATGGTGGCTGAAATGCAAGCCATAGAGAAGAACAAGACTTGGTTTTTGACAGAGTTGCCAAGACACACCAAAGCCATTGGTGTGAAGTGGATTTTCAAAACCAAGTTGAATGAGAAGGGAGAGGTGGACAAACACAAGGCCAGGTTGGTTGTGTTAGGATATGCTCAGAAGTATGGAATCAACTACACAGAAGTATTTGCTCCCGTAGCACGATGGGACACAATAAGGTTGATTTTGGCAGTGGCAGCCTATCATGATTGGAGCATATATCAGTTAGATGTGAAGAGTGCCTTCCTGCATGGTGAGTTAAAGGAGACGGTATACATTGAGCAACCCAAGGGGTTTGTGAGGAGAGGGGAAGAAGGGAAGGTATTCAAACTTCACAAAGCTCTATATGGCTTAAAGCAAGCACCAAGGGCTTGGTATAGCCGTATAGAAGCATATTTTGTTGGATGTGGGTTTGAAAAATGTCCTAGTGAACACACATTATTCACTAGAACTGAAGGAGGGAAGGTGTTGGTTGTTAGTATATATGTTGATGACTTGATATTCACTGGTAATAATGAGGAGATGATTAGTGAATTCAAGGAGTCAATGAAGAAGGAGTTTGACATGACAGATTTGGGAAAAATGAAGTATTTCTTGGGAGTGGAAGTAGTGCAAAACAGCAAGGGTATCTACATGAGCCAAAGGAAATATGCTGAAGAAATCCTTCTGAGATTTGGTATGGAAAACAGTAACCCCACCAAAACTCCTATAGTACCTGGCTGCAAGTTGTCAAAAGATGAGGATGGAATTAAGGTTGACTCGACCAAGTATAAACAAATGATTGGGAGCTTGATGTACTTGACGGTTTCGAGACCTGATCTCATGTATGTGATGAGCTTGGTGAGCCGATATATGGAGAAGCCCACTGAACTTCATATGCTGGCAGTGAAAAGGATATTGAGATACTTGAGAGGCACTACTGACATGGGTATATGTTACCAGAAGAGAGGGTGGACAGATGGATTAATGGCTTATTCTGATAGTGATTATGCTGGTGATGTAGATGACCGCAGAAGCACCTCAGGATATGTGTTCATGATGAGCTATGGGACAGTCGCATGGAGTTCGAAGAAGCAGGCTATAGTCACTCTCTCGACCACTGAAGCTGAGTTCATTTCTGCAGCAGCTTGTGCATGCCAAGCCATTTGGATGAAAAGGCTACTTGGGCAACTGCAGTGGAATCAAAAGGGTTGTGTGATATATTGCGATAATTCCTCAACTATCAAATTGTCGAAGAATCCAGTAATGCATGGGAGGAGCAAGCATATAGCGGTCAGGTATCACTTTCTTCGTGACTTGGCTAAGGATGGAGAGATAGAACTGAAATTTTGCAGATCACAAGAGCAAGTGGCAGACATCATGACCAAACCGTTAAAGCTGGAAACTTTTGTGAATCTGAGAAAGCAATTGGGAGTTTGTGATGTACCTAAACTTGTAAACTGATCCAGTTTAAGGGAGGGTATGTTGAGATATAATTAGTTGCTAATCATATAGTTAGTGACTATTAAATGTTGGTACTTTCTGTTAGTGTTTAGTTGTATACGGTTTAATTGTTAGTTCAGTTAGTTGAGGTACTGAACTGAAGTTGTATATAAAGGGACCACAATGCATTCTGTCATTGTGGGATTCAATTGAATAAATTGAGACTTCAAGGATTCTATCACGTATCACCTGTCTATCCCCTCATATGACTTTTCCGCCTTCACAAACACCGTAAAACGGAAGAATCCATCGATCACTACCTTACTATCCATTGGAGGCTGGGACACAAAGTATTCAACACTCTCTGCAATGGCAGGCAATTCTACTTACAGGAAATCTTTCATTGATGACTCAATAAAAAAAGCGAGGAATTATGGCTTTCAAGGGCTAGACTTCAGCTGGCTTTCGGTCAACACAATCGATATGGAGAACATGGGTACCCTCTTCGAAGAGTGGCGTGCTGCTATTGCTTTGGAGACAAGAAACTCTAACCTGTCAGCACTCATCCTGACAACAGCCGTTCAGAATTCGACAGACCAGAAGTATGGGAGTTTCCCTATAGACTCTATGGGGAGGAATTTGGATTGGATTCATGTACTGGCCTATGACTACTCCATGCCTGAAGACGATAACGTTACGGCTGCTTCCGCAGCTTTGTATGCTCCTGATGATAGACATGTTAGCACTGATTATGTAATAGCGGCATGGATTAATGAAGGATTACCGGCTAGTAAGTTGGTTTTAGGGTTGCCTTTCTTTGGTTATACGTGGAAACTTGCAAACCCGAAAGAAAATTCCATCGGCGCACCAGCAACGGGAGCCGCCGTTACAGAAGCGGGAGACATGAGCTATAAACAAATCAATAATCATTCCAAAACACAAGGAGCAGTTGGTCCTATCTACAATTCCACTTACGTAGTAAATTACGTCATCGTGGGGTCAGATTGGATTAGTTATGATGGTGTCGATGTTGTTAGAAAAAAGGTTTCTTATGCTAAGGAGAAGGCCCTCCTCGGATATGTTGTTTGGGAAATCGGTCAAGATGACAACTGGGAACTCTCTCAAGCAGGTATGAGAATGTTCTTAAACCGCAAAATGATGTTTTGACCAATGTGATAACAATGATGTCAAGAGGTTGGCCTTGATTGATTAATTTGATTGTTGTGCAATATAAAGAGAATCTTTCCATATATTCTTTTTATCTGAAATCTTATGAATTCCTACTTGCTTCAGGGTAAAACCAAGAGGCCATCACCAACTATTGGTTATTAAGGTTTGTCATAATGCAGGATCGTGTAGCTACTTGTAGTTTTTTTTAATCTTTTGTGTGTTTAGCTGGTTGGATATTGCCTGCCTATTTAAATTGGAGAATAGGTACCATCAGGCCGCCAAAAAACAATCATTTATCATCCTTGAATGATCTGTGATTGCATTTTTTATGGAAAACATCTTCATCATCTTCTTTTAAATCTTTCCTGCTCATATCCTAGGTTGGATAAGTCATGTAGGTTGTTGATGATCGGATGTGCCCGAAACAGGTAACTCAATAAGTCAAGGGAAAGCTTATACATTTGCGCCAATAATTTAGACCAACTCATGACATAAAAGAAGAAGAAATTAACATTATCTTAAGAATTTACTGGACATAGACAGTTCTGATCACTAATTCACATAATATGTTTATGTCCTCAGCTGGAGGGGTCGACTCTGCTGGAGGGGTTGACTCAGGTGGAGGGGTCGACTCTGCTGGAGGTGTCGACTCAGGTGGAGGGGTCGATCACAAACGACCAAAATCCCGTATATTGATTATCATCTTGACGACAACTGCTGCTGTTATTATTGTGCTGGGCTTGGCATTTTATTTCATAAGAATTAGAATCCTCAAATCAAAGAGTAAAGAAACAAAGTTGAAAGTAAATAATGCGGCAGCTGCAGGCGACTTCAACAGCAATAATCCTGATATGATAATATATAGTTTGGCAGAAATTGGGAAAGCTACAGACCAGTTTATTTTTGAAAATAAGCTCGGGGAGGGTGGATTTGGCCCTGTTTACAAGGTAATCAACTAATTATTCTTTATAGGTTTCAATGGGACATTCTCATACCTGCTTGAGAGAGTGCACTGTGATTAAGCATCTCTAGAGACATATAGAACTTGTGAAAATGGAATCATTAAGTTTCTGTCTCCTACAATTTAGAGCACTCTGTCTCTTTTGCAGTGGAATATTAGGACGAGATATGATTATCTCCAAGCATTCAGATCTCAGTCTTTGAGTGAAAGAAACTAGCATGACATTCTGTTTTTTCAGGGTGTTCTACCAGGTGGACAAGAAATAGCAGTGAAAAAACTTTCGAAATCCTCTACTCAAGGATTTGATGAATTCAAGAATGAGGTCATGCTTACAGCACAATTACAACATGTAAATCTGGTGAAAGTTTTGGGATTTTGCATTGACAGAGAAGAGAAGATACTGATCTATGAGTACATGCCAAATAAAAGCCTGGACTGTTACCTATTTGGTCAGCACTCAGCATCCTTTTATGCTTGGATTTACAGAAATAAAAAAAGATTTGAGTGTGATTTAGTCCTTTATTGCATCACAATTTCTTGATATTCTTTTGCATGTTCTTGTCAGTAAGCTGGAAGATGCTTGTAGCCTTGATAGTTTGTTGTCTGATATGACAGATCCGATTCGGAGATATCTGCTGGATTGGAAGAAAAGGGAAGAAATCATTGAAGGGATTACTCAAGGCCTTCTATACCTCCAGGAATACTCGAGACTGACAATTATCCATCGAGACTTGAAAGCCAGCAACATTTTACTGGATGGGGATATGAAGGCTAAGATATCTGATTTTGGCATGGCTAGAATTTTCGCAAAAGATGAACATGAAGCTAACACTGGCCGGCTTGTTGGGACATAGTGAGGATCATTCACAAAGCCATCTCATACATAAATTGTTTTTGAAAACTTAAACATTGTGTTGATGAAATCTTCCTGTGCAGCGGTTATGTTCCTCCGGAATACGTCAGAAGGGGCGAGTATTCCACAAAATCTGATGTTTACAGTTTTGGAATAATTCTACTGCATATCATAAGCGGAAAGAAGAATGGCTCTTTGTATGGTTCTGATGAAAATTTAAGCCTCGCAGAATATGTAAGTTTCTTGATAATTAACACAACTAACGATATTTTAGATTTTGCATTTGCCATGCATGATTGTGGTTTCTGTTAATTGCAAGCTTACGAGCTGTGGAAAGATGATAGAGGCATGGAGATCATGGATCCATCGCTGGATGATACATTTTCCTCCTGTAAATTAATCAAATGCCTGAAAATTGCACTGCTGTGTCCAAGAAAATCCTGCTGATAGGCCGTCGATGCTGGAAGTTTCTTCGATGCTCAGAAACGAAACTGCCAGTGTGGCGATTCCCCGAAGGCCTGCTTTTGCAGTGAAGACCGACGAGGATGACAAAAATAGAGGAGATCGATTGCACTCGGAGATTCGTTCAGTTGATGGTGCAACAATTTCACAAGTCGTCGGACGATGAGAAAGTACTTTCTTGCTGATGCCTGAAGCTAAATCTGTTTACAGGCGTGAACAGCTAGCTCGTTGTGTTTTTTTCCAGATCATTATCAGAAATTTATAGCAAAAGTTTGACGGCATGATCATTGTTAATGGAATCAAACAGCTCCAAAGGCCTGCATCTGTAAGAGTTTATTCAGGATCTGCAACTTATATGGTCTTTACAGAGGTATCACGGTCCTTGCACATTTTCAGTTAACAGTGCACGTAATGGGGAACTATCGAATTGCCCCCATAAACGACAAAAGCGTCGAATTTGCGGTAGGGATTATTCGGTCAATTCCACCTTTTCAAATAATATGTTATTCCGGGGTGAATAGTGCAACGAGTGTGTTAATACTGATATACCATCATAAAAGACAAAATACAAGAATTGACTGTAGAGGGTGATTCGGTAAATGATCATTTTAAAAATAATATTTCTTGCCTACAGCAGGCGCGTCTCGCGGACGCGCGTGCTGTTTTCGGGGTCACGCCTCCTACGGGCGGCGCGTGTGGCCTACTCATGTGGTGAAAATTGTCCATCTAGCGTGTCACCAGCTACGCCTCCATGTCCTCCATGTATGGTCGAGCACATTTCATCCAAAGGTTGCCGGGAACGTTCCAGTTAGCGACCAATGTTTGTTTCTCCTTTTCTCTCACTTATTGGCAAAAGTGCTTGGTAGTCCCCGGTGTTATTGTCTTTTTTCATTTCCATCCCTTATCTTTTGATTGTGTTTTATGGTCGTGATTTATGTTATAAAAATTTTGATTTGTTACAATTTTATCCTTCTATGAAAATTGATAATACATTTTACTTTTAGATCGGTCCTTAGACTTTTAATTTCCGATTTGGTTTTAAATTCTGTAATTTTATGGGTATCAAATTTTAAATTTGTTTCAATTTTGTACTTGAAATAAAATTTACTATATATTTGATTTCATTTGGCCCTTATACTTTTAATCTTTTATTTTATTTTATTTTTTTTAATTTTTATATATATTTCTGAAATGCTTGCAAAAAAATTTCATGCTTATATGTGTATGCTCTTAGTTTTTGTTTTTAATTTTTATGATTTCCTTTGTTATTATGGTTTTTTTTATATATTTAATGTTTTATTTTTTATTTGTGTTGATAATAATTTGAAAATTGATATTTATTGTCTTTTCCCCTTTTTTATATTTTTATTTATTCTTCAAGTCAAATAAATTTTTAAAATGTGATATTTTTTTTGGTTTGGTCATTTTTTTTAATTGCTTTTATGTTAATATTTTTAGGTGTTAAAATTTCTAATTATTATAGGTAAGCATTCAAAATAATGATAATGATTATTTATAAGTTTTTTTTCTTATAAATACATGAAACTAATTATATATTTTGATATTTATTTAAATTAACGCCTTAAAATACACACACACACACATTACCTATTTTTTGTAAATAATAATTTACTATCAGTGTTCTAAAATACTTTTAATATAATAATATGAGGATAAATCTTATACAATAAAAATAAAAATTCTTCTTTTCACAATAATTATGGTTTCAACGATAGAATGACCAATAATAATTTGAATATTGATTATATATAATAATATTTATAATTACAGCTATAATAATTGACAAAAAATCATTGGTCAATTTTATTTTTTTGAATAATAACTTTTGTGTCTTTTTTATATATGATATTTCAAATCTCATATCACGTAAAAAAATACAAAATCACTGAAACGTTTTAATAGTTATATTATCAAAACAGTTTTAACAGTAGCAACATTCAATCATTGTTAGGCGAGAAAAAACCTCCATTTTTAATAGATTTTATCAATTATAATTTTATTAATTAAATATTAAAATAACCAATTATAATACGCACAAAATAAATCAATTTTTTATATAGAAAAAAGCTCAGTAGCGCAGTGCGCGGTCAAGGGTTAAGATGAGGAGAAAAGGGCTGGGAAATTAGAAGCCCAGTGGGCTCGTGGTTATGAAACTTTTTTTTCTTGGCACCATTATTTTCCTTGCTTTCTTTTGGACAAGGTGGAAGCTGCAAACAGCTACAAGAGGGGAAAGGAGATGTTTCAGTAAAATAGCAAGCCAAGACCCACCTGTACAAGTAACTGGAAATTTCCTATCCCTTTCTTTCCTCTTGCCTTGGCGTGTTCTACAGGCTGTCAGATAAAGGTTTCATTCCAAACTGGTAAAATCATTCGACTTTCTATCAGTAAAACTTTCATGAATTTTGTAATTTCAATATGAATAACCTTTCTTTGACAAAATTAAGTTGATTTTTTCTGTGTTTCTCTCTTACCATGACAGCATGATCAAGCTGATAGCCAATTGGGAATTGATTATATATTCCTGGAGTCAAATCATTGTCGTTTCTTACACTTCAAGCAAATATTTTTTTCAGAGTATCCCCTTTTTCTTCCTGGTTGAATTGATTGTATGTATTCTTTCTAAGTCATTTGTTACAGGCGTGACTTGAATCTTTAATAAATATTTAAAAAAAACAAATATATATTAATAATAATTTTTTTTTTGAATAAGAGTCAATCTTCAAATGGACCACAATATATATATTGAAAATCTTGAGATGATACATTACCCGGTGGCCTATTCTATCCTTTTCTTCTTCTTTTTTCTAGAGAGAGAGATGGAGACTTTGACTAGTAAACGGATGAACAACACTTAACCACTTTAATTATGAGGGAAGCATTTGCATTTATAAGGATGGTTGGGAGTCATTTTTAGTTGCATTTATAAGTGATTAATATTATTTTTAAAAATATTTTTGGAGTGATTAATATTTTTTTTAATTTTTTTTTTAGAAATATATTAAAATGATCTTTTTTATTTTTTAAAAAATATTTTTGATATTAGCACATAAAAATGATCTAAAAACATTAAAAAAATTTAATTTGAAATAAAAAATAAAAAAATTTAATTTTTTTCAAAAATGATTTTGAAACATAATCTTAAAAATATTTTTGATTTTTCTTAAATATAATATTTTATTTGCTAATATTTTTGTGTTTGATTGTTGCAGGTATTACAATATAATCCCCGTATCAAAGGTAAAAGAGGAGAGGATCAAGATTTGATCGTTGACTTACTTATATGCAAGGAAAGTTCATTAAAGCAGGAAAGTAGCCGTTCTAGAAATCCAATTCACACCCCCCCACATCAAGTTCACGCAACATGAAAAGACTGAAACTCATTCCTTTTTCTGCAATGATGCGACCCCCAACAACATGTGTTTAAAATAAAATTAAAACGACTTTATTCTTACTGGAATTTTTTCAAACTATTTTTATTTAAAAATAATATTACAGGTCATGACTGAGTCCTTGCTGAACATTTGCAGCTTCTGTCTTTTTAAATCTGCCTTCCTTCCAGGTATTTTTACCAAGCAAGCTCCAATGGTATCGAGAATTGCTATCATCATCCTCTTTCATGTATTTCTCTCTTTAAATTCGCATCCTGCAAAAGCACAAGCATGGATCAAAGCTGGCTATTGGTATTCTGGCAGTGGCTGCTTGCCAGTTTCTGACAAAAATTCTACCCTCTATACTCACCTTATCTATGCTGCTGCCGACCTTAATTCATCTTCGTATCAACTGTCTATCCGCTCAGATAGCTTTTCCGCCTTCACAAACACCGTAAAACGGAAGAATCAATCGATCACTACCTTACTATTCATTGGAGGCTGGAACACAAACTACTCAACACTATCTGCAATGGCAGGCAATTCTACTTACAGGAAATCTTTCATTGATGACTCAATAAAAACAGCGAGGCATTATGGCTTTCAAGGGCTAGACTTCAGCTGGCTTACTGCCAACACAAGCGATGACATGGACAACATGGGTACCCTCTTCGAAGAGTGGCGTGCTGCTATTGCTTTGGAGACAAGAAACTCTAGCCTGTCAGAACTCATCCTGACAGCAGTCGTTCAGTACTCGCCAACACTGCATTCTGGGAGTTACCCTATAGACTCTATGCGGAGGAATTTGAATTGGATTCATGTACTGGCTTTTGATTACTACATTCCTACATGGGTTAACTCTACGGTTGCTTCCGCGGCGTTGTATGCTCCTGGTGATCGTGATGATAACACTGATTATGGAATAGCGGCATGGATTAATGCAGGATTACCGGCTAGTAAGTTGGTTTTAGGGTTGCCTTTCTTTGGTTATGTGTGGAAACTTGCAAACCCGAATGAAAATTCCATCGGCGCACCAGCAACGGGACCAGCCGATAGAATGAGCTATAAAGATATCAATAATTATTCGAAAACAAACAGAGCAGCTGATCCTATCTACAATTCCACTTACGTAGTAAATTACGTCATCGTGGGGTCAGATTGGATTAGTTTTGATGGTGTCGATGTTGTTAGAAAAAAGGTTTCTTATGCTATGGAGAAGGGCCTCCTCGGATATGTTGTATGGGAAATCTGTCAAGATGACAACTGGGTACTCTCTCAAGCAGGTATGAGAATGTTCTTAAACCACAAAATGATTTTTTGACCATTGTGATTACAATGATGTCAAGAGGCTGGCCTTGATTGATTAATTTGATTGTTGTGCAATATAAAGAGAATCTTTCCAGATATTCTTTTTATCTGAAATCTTATGAATTCCTACTTGCTTCAGGGTAAAATCAAGAGGCCATCCTCAGCTATTTGTCATTAAGGCTTGTCATAATGCAGGATTGTGTACCTACTCGCAGTTTTTCTAATCTTCTGTGTTTAGCTAGTTGGATATTGCCTGCCTTTTTTAAATTGGAGAATAGGTACCATCTGGCCGCCAAAAAACAATCATTTATCATTCTTGAATGATCTGTGATTGCATTTTTAATGGAAAACATCTGCATCATCTTCTTTTAAATCTTTCTTGCTCATATCCTAGGTTGGATAAGTCATCTAGGTTGTTGATGATCGGATGTGCCCGAAACAGGTAATTCGATAAGTCAAGGGAAAGCTTATACATTTGCGCCGATAATTTAGACCAACTCATGACGTAAAAGAAGAAGAAATTAACAGTATCTTAAGAATTTACTGGACACCGACAGTTCTGATCACTAATTCACATAATATGTTTATGTCCTCAGCTGGAGGGGTCGACTCAGGTGGAGGGGTCGTCTCAGGTGGAGGGGTCGATCACAAACGACCAAAATCCCGTATATTGATTATCATCTTGACGACAACTGCTGCTGTTATTATTCTACTGGGCTTGGCATTTTATTTCAAAAGAATTAGAATCCTCAAATCAAAGAGTAAAGAAACAAAGTTGATAGTAAATAATGCGGCAGCTGCGGGCGACTTCAACAGCAATAATCCTGATATGATAGTATATAGTCTGGCAGACATTGGGAAAGCTACAGACCAGTTTATTTTTGAAAATAAACTTGGGGAGGGTGGATTTGGCCCTGTTTATAAGGTAATCAACTAATTATTCTTTATAGGTTTCCATGGGACATTACCATTTAGAGCACACTGTCTCTTTTGCAGTGGAATATTAGGACGAGATATGTTTATCTCTGAGCATTCAGATCTCAGTCTTTGAGTGAAAGAAACTAGCATGACATTCTGTTTTTCCAGGGTGTTCTACCAGGTGGACAAGAAATAGCAGTGAAAAAACTTTCGAAATCCTCTACTCAAGGATTTGAGGAATTCAAGAATGAGGTGATGCTTACAGCAAAATTACAACATGTAAATCTCGTGAAAGTTTTGGGATTTTGCATTGACAGAGAAGAGAAGATACTGATCTATGAGTACATGCCAAATAAAAGCCTGGACTATTACCTATTTGGTCAGCACTCAGCATCCTTTTATGCTTGGATTTCCAGAAATAAAAAAAGATTTGAGTGTGATTTCGTCCTTTATTGCATCACAATTTGATGATATTCTTTTGCATGTTCTTGTCAGTAAGCTGGAAAATGCTTGTAGCCTTGATAGTTTGTTATCTGATATGACAGATCCGATCCGGCGATATCAGTTGGATTGGAAGAAAAGGGAAGAAATCATTGAGGGGATTACTCAAGGCCTTCTATACCTCCAGGAATACTCGAGGCTGATAATTATCCATCGAGACTTGAAAGCCAGCAACATTTTACTGGATGGGGATATGAAGGCTAAGATATCTGATTTTGGTATGGCTAGAATTTTCGCAAAAGATGAACACGAAGCAAACACTGACCGGCTTGTTGGGACATAGTGAGCATCATTCACAAAGCCATTTCATACATAAATTCTTTTTGAAAACTTAAACATTGTGTTGATGAAATCGTCCTGCGCAGCGGTTATGTTCCTCCGGAATACGTCAGAAGGGGCCAGTATTCCACAAAATCTGATGTTTACAGTTTTGGAATAGTACTTCTGCATATCATAAGCGGCAAGAAGAATGGCTCTTTGTATGGTTCTGGTGAAAATTTAAGCCTCCTAGAACATGTAAGTTTCTTGATAATTAACACAACTAACGATATTTTCGATTTTGCATTTGCCATGCATGATTGTGGTTTCTGTTAATTGCAGGCTTACGAGCTGTGGAAAGATGATAGAGGCATGGAGATCATGGATCCATCGCTGGATGATACATTTTCCTCCTGTAAATTAATCAAATGCCTGCAAATTGCACTGCTATGTGTCCAAGAAAATCCTGTTGATAGGCCGTCTATGCTGGAAGTTTCTTCGATGCTCAGGAACGAAACTGCCATTGTTACCATTCCCCGAAGGCCTGCTTTTTCAGTGAAGACAGACGAGGATGAAAGAAATAGAGGAGATCGATTGCACGCGGAGATTTGTTCAGTTGATGGTGCAACAATTTCACAAGTCATCGGACGATGAGGAAGTACTTTCTTGCTGATGCCTGAAGCTAAATCTGTTTACAGGCTTGAACAGCTAGCTCGTTGTGTTTTTTTTTCTTCTAGATTATTATTAGAAATTTACAGCAAAAGTTTCACGGCATGTGGTGGTAGAAATTGCAAGTGTACGAATCATAACAAGTAATAAAATGATGAGTAAAGTATTGTCCCATGGGGATTTGCAAAAATTATCAATAAGTACCATAATTATTAAATCCCTAGATGATTCAATTTCTAAAATTTTACGAAAATAAGAATAATTAAAACAAAAATGCAAAAAAAATTAAATGGTATTGAAATCAACTTTAACGCATCCTAGGATTTATTATTTCACCATAACTAATCTTATGTGATTTTTCTCAATTGAATTAATCCTCTCAAAATTTCCTTCTTATTGTTGATAATCAAGTTTTACTAATTTAATCACTAATCTCTCTTGACCATCAATGGAATTATTTTAACAAGTAAACTTCCTACCTCTTGATGAAAATTCTAAACTCGTCAAAATACATTAAGAATGATAAAATCTTGCACGATTACACAAGTTCCTTGGATATCTCTATCCTATAGATTTCTTATGGTATTTCAAACAATGACTGAAACAATTATCACTTCTCAGTCTCAAATTGAATCCCAAATCATGCAAACGGTGATCAAGTGTACACAAGCATTAAGCATAGAATAAAACACTCAACAAGTATTATATTAATTCAATCAAAGAAATTGTTCACATATTCATAGCTAGGGTAAATAAAAAATTCCAGAATTAAAAACTACTCCACAGCGAAATTAAAAAGAAACAAACTTCATACGATGAACATCACTCAAGAGAATTGGAAAATTAGACAGCTGTCCGTCTTGAAGGAGTTGCTATTCCTGACTTATTTCTTTTTGATTTGCTTGCCTCCTCTTCTGGATGCTGCCTCCTCTTTTTTGTAATGTGTTTAGGGTTTTCTCCTCTAAAAAAGACTCCCTTTAGCTGTTGCCTTACGATATATATGCGCTGAGTTTTTCCTCCAAAAGAAAACATGGATTCTGATATTGCGAGCCCATTTCGGGGCAGGTAACGTGTGAATTAAGACTCCTATATTTCTGAGAAAGTTGTAGAAAATTAAATTTTATTTCCATTGCACTTTATCTTTAAATTTCGGTCATCTATAGCTCTGGATATGGTCCAAAACCCGAGACAGCGTCTGGGTCGCATGGACTCCTGGTCTAATTCAGACTCTGTATTTGGACTTGATTTTTGGACTTCAAAACAACAAAACAGGGTTCTTATCATTGTATAAATGTTATAGGCATGTGTATCCTCTTTTCATAAAAGTAAAGAACACATGAAACGGAGTTGTATAACTCCCGTTATACCTCAAAAACCAATCAATGCTCAGGCTTCTCTAGGTAGACCAACCAGTGTTCTAATTCTAAGCTTATCCCATTGTTTGGTTCTTCATATGATCTCAATTTCTGCATATTTCACTTGTTAAATACATTGAATTTTCAAGAAGTGAATAATTTTACAAGATACCTAAAACTCTAGACAATTTGTTAAAAAGCCAATGCAATTCTCTAAAATAGAGTAGCAATGACTTCAAATATGTATGCAATATATTCTCTTATCAGCATGCACATTGTTAATGGAATCAAACAACTCCAGAGGCTTGCACCTCTAAGAATTGATTCAGGATCTGCAACTTAACTATAATTATGCCATGCAATATGCCTCTTTCCACTAAGCAAGCTAGTTCTGAATAATTTTGCTCACTGACTTTTATGTCTCGGGACATTCATACTTCTTTTTATAATATTCTTATCTTATAAATTATATTAAAAAAAACCAATTTAAATTATCGAAAAAAGAAGAAGGGTTGTGGAACGGGTGAATACGATAAAGAACGAGGTTGAAAAGTATAAGGATGGATGTTCATCAATTAATTTTTTTTAGCAAGGATCGAGATCCACAACTTTTCAGATGTTCGTAGCAAAACAACTTCTAATCAAAGATAAGGGATATTCAATCAACTTGTAAAATATTGATTTAATTACAGAAATGCTATCATCTTCGATACTCGGTTGTGTTTTACAATTTTAAATTAAAGAAAAATAGCATAATGAAAAAAATATACTAATGTATTATTTAAAAAAAAGTTGAAAATAATTATTGATAACTTTACCAAAATATTCCTTTTCTTTTTCTAAGTAAATTAGTCTAAGTTTTCCTAAATAAATCATGTCAATCATATAGATAGATAGATCAAGGTTGTCAATTCCGTTTCGGTTGATGTTTTGTTTTTTTAATTGGAATAAAATGTTTCAGTTTTGAAATGTTTCGGCGCGCCGTTACGAGGTTATACTGTTTATGTATATATATATATATAATTAAATATATTAATTAAATTTTTTTAGTTCAAATCCAAAATAAAATTATTTAGAATTGTGCAATTTAATCTTAAAAAAGACACAATAAAATGATTTTTCTGAACAAAATTATGAGCATGTATAATATTATGAGAATACCATCATTAATCTCGCAAGGTCATTATATTCTTTGATTGTTCTGAAATTTTAACATAATATATATAAATATGTCAAGAGACTCATAGAATTTCATCTCAATCTAACGGTTGGATTAAGAGATATGATTGATATTGTAAAATAATTCATTATTTAAAAACAAATACTATTTGTCCGAAACGGAACGGGCGGAATGAAACCAGAATGTTTCAGCCGGTATTTGGTTGAAAAATCCGGAATGGGCCAGAATTTTAATCGAAGTAAGAACAACGTTGTTTTGTCTCGTTTTTTTAACTGGTACGAAATGCTTTGGCCATTTCGGCAGAAACAAAATGAAAATGACAAGTATTATGCAGATTGCAAGTTCTCTAACATGACAGCTCGTACCTCGGAGAAGCACACAACGATTCACGAGAGCTTGGTTCCACTCAGCACTAACTATTCAATTACAGAGAAAGTTGAAATAATACATGCTCCTCTCCACAGCAATCTCATCTCCACAAACAGAAACCCATGTTTCCGCAATTTTATCCATTCTTCCTTCCAGAATCTCCACTAAAGTGAATGCTCGCACTGTGCCTCTAGACTCTGGGGAAAACGCCGTCGTTCATAGAGTTTGTGCTCTCAGTTCCTTGTCCAACAAGTTATCCTCGAACTCGAGGAACTGTAAATGGCCCCATTCAAGAATACAGTCTTGTTAGCATCAGCCAGAGTCATTTTTTGAAGACCGATTCCATATGCTAGCTGTTTATGCGTATGGCCAAACACAATGACGGGAATCCTGATTTTGGTACTCTCTATGTTCCGGCACATAGACAAGGCCATTTTCAAGTTCTTTATCTATGCGAGCTTCAATATATATATTGACATTATGTCATAACTTGCTGTCCAAAACATAATTTTAAACTCGCTTTTCTTATAATATTTTTGAAAACCCATATGACTTTTATTGTATAGATGTAAACATTTCATCAAATTGTATATTATAATCACTCAAACATCCATTAGCCACATGCAATATAACATCGAGTAACAACAAGCTTGGTCAAATCTTTTTTTTAAAGTGTCTTAGCATGAAAATAATAATAATCATTCTGGAATATCTTAAGACGTGATTCTCTTCCCCTTAGCAAATAATGATTTGATGAGCCTCTAGCTAGTTTCTTCTCAAATTTTCAAATATTAAATCAATACAATGTACAGCACATGGTTTATAAAAATAGCTGAGGGGTGGGATAGTTGATTGGATTTTAAAACATCTATAGATGTCTGGGACATCGATGTTAATGTGCTTGAAAGGACTATACAAATTCCTGGTGTTAAGTTTATTTCAGTTTCGGCCAAATTTATTATCTGGCTCTGTTCATCAGCTGCCTTAAGATGATTTGGTATTTTTAAATCTGCCTTCCAGGTGCTTTTACCAAGCAAGCTCCAATGGTATCGAGAATTGCTATCATCATCCTCTTTCAGGTATTTCTCTCTTTAAATTCGCATCCTGCAAAAGCACAAGCATGGATCAAAGCTGGCTATTGGTATTATCAAACTGATCTCCCACTTTCAAAAATAAATTCTACCCTCTATACTCACCTTATCTGTGCTGCTGCTGACCTTAATTCATCTTCCTATCACCTGTCTATCCCCTCCTCATATGACCGAGTCTTTTCCGCCTTCACAAACACCGTAAATCGGAATAATCCATCGATCACTACCTTACTATCCATTGGAGGCTGGGACACAAACGATTCAACACTCTCTGCAATGGCAGGCAATTCTACTTACAGGAAATCTTTCATTGATGACTCAATAAAAACGGCGAGGCATTATGGCTTTCAAGGGCTAGACTTCAGCTGGCTTTCGGCCAACACAAGCGATAACATGGCCAACATGGGTACCCTCTTCGAAGAGTGGCGTGCTGCTATTGCTTTGGAGACGAGAAACTCTAGCCTGTCAGAACTCATCCTGACAGCAGCCGTTCAGCTGTCGCCACCACTGGATTCTGTGAGTTTCCCTATAGACTCTATACGGAGGAATTTGAATTGGATTCATGTACTGGCCTATGACTACTACATGCCTGAAGACGATAACTTTACGGCTGCTTCCGCAGCTTTGTATGCTCCTGTTGATAGTGATGTTAGCACTGATTCTGGAATAGCGGCATGGATTAATGAAGGATTACCGGCTAGTAAGTTGGTTTTAGGGTTGCCTTTCTTTGGTTATGCGTGGAAACTTGCAAACCAGAATGAAAATTCCATCGGCGCACCAGCAACGGGACCAGCCGTTACAGAAGAGGGAGACATGAGCTATAAAGAAATCAATAGATATTCCAAAACACAAGGAGCAGTTGGTCCTATCTACAATTCCTCTTATGTAGTAAATTACGACATTGTGGGGTCAGATTGGATTAGTTTTGATGGTGTCGATGTTGTTAGAATTAAGGTTTCGTATGCTAAGGAAAAGGGCCTCCTCGGATATGTTGTGTGGGAAGTCTCTTATGATGACAACTGGGTACTCTCTCAAGCAGGTATGAGAATGTTCTTAAACCACAAAATGATTTTTTGACCATTGTGATAACAATGATGTCAAGAGGTTGACCTTGATTGATTAATTTGATTGTTATGCAATATATAGAGAATCTTTTTATCTGAAATCTTATGAATTCCTACATGCTTCAGGGTAAAACCAAGAGGCCATCATCGGCTATTTGTCATAATGCAGGATTGTGTACCTATTTAAATTGGAGAATAGGTACCATCAGGCCGCCAAAAAACAATCATTTATCATCCTTGAATGATCTGTGATTGCATTTTTAATGGAAAACATCTGCATCATCTTCTTTTAAATCTTTCTTGCTCATATCCTAGGCTGGATAAGTCATCTAGGTCGTTGTTGATGATAGCATGTGCCCGAAACAGGGAAGTCGATAAGTCAAGGGAAAGCTTATACATTTGCGCAGATAATTTAGACCAACTCATGACATAAAAGAAGAAGAAATTAACAGTATCTTAAGAATTTACTGGACACCGACAATTGTGATCACTAATTCACATAATATGTTTATGTCCTCAGCTGGAGAGGTCGACTCAGGTGGAGGGGTCGACTCAGGTGGAGGGGTCAACTCAGGTGGAGGGGTCGACTCTGCTGGAGGGGTCGACTCAGGTGGAGGGGTCGACTCTGCTGGAGGGGTCGATCACAAACGACTAAAATCCCGTATATTGATTATCATCTTGACGACAACTGCTGCTGTTATTACTCTACTGGGCTTGGCATTTTATTTCATAAGAATTAGAATCCTCAAATCAAAGAGTAAAGAAACAAAGTTGAAAGCAAATAATGCGGCAGCTGCAGGCGACTTCAACAGCAATAATCCTGACATGATAATATATAGTCTGGCAGAAATTGGGAAAGCTACAGACCAGTTTATTTTTGAAAATAAACTTGGGGAGGGTGGATTTGGCCCTGTTTATAAGGTAATCAACTAATTATTCTTTATAGGTTTCCATAGGACATTACCATTTAGAACACACTGTCTCTTTCTTGCCTATAGCATCAGACACGTCCCGCGAACGCGCTTGCTGTTTTCAGGGTCACGCCTCCTTCGAGTGGCGCGTGTGGCCTACTCCGGTGGTGAAAATTGTTCATCCAGCATGTCACCGACTACACCTCCATGTCCTCCATTATATGGTCGAGTACATTTCGTCCAAAGGTTGCCGGGACTGTTCCAGTTGGCGACTGAACATTTGTTTCTCCTTTTCTCTCACTTACCGGCGAAAGTGCTCGGTAGTCCCCTGTGTTATTGTCTTTTTTCATTTCTGTTCCTTATCTTTTGATTATGTTTTATGGTCTTGATTTATGTTATAGAAGTTTGATTTTTTTCAATTTTGTCCTTCTATGGAAATTGATTATACATTTTACTTTTAGATCGGTCCTTAGACTTTTAATTTCATATTCAGTTTTAAATTCTTTAATTTTTTGGGTATCAAATTTTAAATTTGTTTTAATTTTGTCCATAAAATGAAATTTACTATACATTTGATTTGATTTTCAGCCCTTATATTTTTATTCTTTGATTTTATTTTAATACCTTTATTTTTTTATATATATTTCTGAAATGCTTGCAAAAAAATTTCATGCTTACATGTATATGCTCTTAGTTTTTTAATTTTTTTCTTATGATTTCCTCTATTATTATGGTTTTTTTTAATATTTAATGTTTTATTTTTTATTTGTGTTGATAATCATTTGAAAATTGATATTTATTGTCTTTTCCCCTTTTTTATATTTTTATTTATTCTTCAAGTCAAATAATTTTTTTAAATGTGATATTTTGTTTTGGTTTGGTCATTTATTTTTTTTAATTGCTTTTATGTTAATATAAAAATTTCTAATTATTATATGTAAGGCATTCAAAATAACGATAATGATTATTTGTAAGTTTTTTTTTCTTATAAATATATGAGACTAATTATATATTTTTATATTTATTTAAATTAATGCCTTAATATATATATATATATATATATATATATATATATATATATATATATATATATATATATATATATATACACATTACCTATTTTTTGTAAATAATAATTTACTATTAGTGTTCTAAAATACTTTTAATATAATAATATGAGGAATAAATCTTATAAAATAAAAATTCTTTTTTTCACAATAATTATGGTTTCATCGATAGAATGACCAATAATAATTTGAATATTGATTATATATAATAATATTTATAATTACAGCTATAATAATTGACAAAAAAATCATTGGTCAATGTTATTTTTGTGAATAATAACTTATGCATCTTTTTTTATGTATGATATTTCAGATCTCATATCACGTAAAAAAATACAAAACCACTGAAACGTTTTAATAGTGATATTATTAAAACAACTTTAACAGTAGCAACATTCAATCATTGTTAGACGAGAAAAAACCTTCATTTTTAACAGATTTTATCAATTATAATTTTACTAATTAAATATTAAAATAACTAATTACAAGACACACAAAATAAATTAATTTTTTACATAGAAAAAAAGCTCAGCGCAGCGCGCGGACAAGTTACTTGTGCACTAAGGGTGTGAGGTTAAGCTGAGGATAAAAGGGCTGGGAAATTAGAAGCCCAGTGGGCTCGTGGTTATGAAACTTTTTTTTTTCTTGGCACCATTATTTTCCTTGCTTTCTTTTGGACAAGGTGGAAGCTGCAAACAGCTACAAGAGGGGAAAGGATATGTTTCAGTAAAATAGCAAGCCAAGACCCACCTGTACAAGTAACTGGAAATTGCCTATCCCTTTCTTTCCTCTTGCCTTGGCGTGTTCTACAGGCTGTCAGATAAAGGTTTCATTCGAAACTGGTAAAATCATTCGACTTTCTGTCGGTATAACTTGCATGAATTTTGTAATTTCAATATGAATAACCTTTCTTTGACAAAATTAAATTCATTTTTTCTGTGTTTTTCTCTTACCATGACAACATGATCAAGGTGATAGCAAATAGGGAATTGATTATATATTCTTGGAGTCAAATCATTGCCGTTTCTTGCACTTCAAGCAGATATTTTTCTCCCAGAGTATCCCCTTTTTTCTTCCTGGTTGAATTGATTGTATGTATTCTTTCCAAGTCATTATTACAGGCGTGTATAGTGAGACTTGAATGCCATGACCCCACCTGCAGGAAACCTCGTTTTTCCTGTGTTTGATGTATAGTAAGCAGCCATGCACAAAAAGGAAAGACTGTATTCTTAGTTTTGTTGTGATTGTCAAATTTTGAGACCTAACCTCGTCAGAACTTTAGTTCCCACTGTTGTTTCTCTTTGTTATCCAACTTGTATCGAAGTCAATATCGTTCTTTAGATGCCACAGCTACTAAATGGGATTCCTCACTTGATCTCTTAGCAAATTAAATAAGAGAACAAGAATCGTGAAGTTCAAGAATCTCCTGGCAAAAATTTCTGCATATTTGTTGTGGTAGCTGTGCAGGTTCTGATAAATCAAGTGTTTGCCACTAAGCTTAATTTTCATTTCATATAACAGCTATTTATATATAAAAATAGCGATCTTCAAATTAACTAAAAATATTAAATGCGTTGCCATTTATTGTCCAGTTTCACACCGTTCCCTATGGATTGCTACAGTGAAATTACCATTTTACTCCATGAACAAAATTTTTTAACCCTTTATTGTCCAATTTCACACCGTTCCCTATGGATTGCTACAGTGAAATTACCATTTTACTCCATGACCAAAAATTTTTAACCCCTGCGACCGGGGGTATTTTCAAAAAATTTAAGGGGCATGGACGGTATTTCTAAATTTATTGTACAATAAAACCACTAAATTAGCCCCCGAAAACTACAAAAAAGTAGCCCCGAGTTCGGGGGTGTTTCCGGTTTTTCCAAAATCTTTGCACAGTAAAACTACTGAAATGACCCCCGAAAAAGACAAAATAGAATATTGTAGCGGGGGTAGCGTGGTATTTTCCGAACCATTTTTTCATGATTATTACTAGGTGCGGGGGTGTATATGTAATTGACCACTATTTTATTATTTTTTCTGAAACATTGCAGGCGCGTCGTGCAGACGAGCCCGCAGTGTTTCACGCGCACGCGCCTTTAAGGTGGCGCGTGCGAGGACTTTAGGCGGTCGAAATTGCACTTTTGCCATTTCAGCTGGTGCACCGCCCTATTCTATGTCTATTGGTGCGGCATGTGTTGGTATCTGGTGCTGCGTGTGTTAGTATCTGGTGTGGCATGTGTTGGTATTTGGTGTTTGGGCAATCGTCGCCGAACGGTTTTGGAATTTTTCTCTGTTTTCTCTCTCCTACCGCCGCAACTTATGTCTAAGTCCTTCATGTGTATATGTTGTTTAAAAAAAAATACCTTTATTTGTTTCGGTCCCATGGTTTTTATTTGTTTCAATTTTATCCTTTGATTGGAATTATTTATATATTTTATTTTTTATTTCAGTTCTTATTCTTTGAATTTTTTATTTTATATTAATTCCTTTGGGTTTTTTTGTCATTCTTGGACAATGTTTATTTTTTATCTGTATTTATGTATCTATGCTTTTAGTTTTTTTTTTAATTTTTGTTCTTTTTTTATTGGAGTTTTATTTTTAATCGATTCAATCCTGAAATTTTAATTTATGTTGGTGATCATTTTAAAATTAATATTGCTCTTTTTTTCCCTTTGTTCATTTTTTGTGTGTTTTCTGTTATTTTTATTTGTTCTTTGGATCAGATGATTTTTATGATTTTATTATTTGCACAATAATAATGATAATTTTAGTGATTATTTTTTTTTTTGTAAAAATATAATTTTTTTTATAGTTTTTCGGGACAATTTAATAATATTAATTGTGTTGGTTAGCAATGTTGATAATAATTTTAACTATTATAACAATTATAATGAGGGTAATGTAAGGATGAATTTTTGATTTATGTTATTTGATTATTTCAAGTATTTTCACAATTTATATTTTGTTTTTGTGTTTGATTTACAAAGGTCAACGATCAATTTATATTTGATTATTGCAGTTACGGGTAGGTGATTACTTCTTTTTTTTTTGCGAAATACAAAAGATTTCAGAAAAAAATACTGTATTTAATTCGTAATTAATTCATTTGGTCTCGATTAAAACATTTTCTAATTTTAACCCTTGATAGGCTTGCTTTGCTCAGCTGTGATTTATTGCACAGCAACACTCCTTTCGGGAATATTAGTTGTTTTTTAAAATATTTGATTTTTAAAATATATTAAAATATATATATTTTTTAATTTTTTTGACATCAATATATTAAAATAACCTGAATATATATTAAAAAAAAATAATTGGAAGCAAGAAAAATAATAAATATATTTAAAAAAACAAATATATTTAAAAAAACAAATATATATTAATAATTTTTTTTTTGAATAATAGTCAATCTTCAAATAGACCACAGTATATATATTGAAAATCTTGAGATGATATCATGATACATTACCCGGTGGCCAATTCTATCCTCTCTTTTTTTCTAGAGAGATGGAGACTTTGACTAGTAAACGGATGAACAACACTTAGCTACTTCAATTATGAGGGAAGCATTTGCATTTATAAGGATGGTTGAGAGTCATTTTAGTGTCAGTTTAGAGTGATTAATATTATTTTTAAAAGTTTTTTTTTAACTAGAAATGTATTAAAATGATATTTTTTTATTTTTAAAAAATTATTTTTGATATTAGTATATGAAAATGATCTAAAAACACTAAAAATATTTAATTTGAAATAAAAAAATCAATTTATTTTCAAAAATAAATAAGCTAATCTAAATTTCCAAAAAATTACAAGCTCAGGACTGATCGTTTCCAACAAATGGGAGGGGAACACTGCATAAGTTCCATCATAAGAAAAAACCTACCACAAAGTACATTGCAGAATGCAGATAAAAGAGGAGAGGATAAAGATTTGATCGTTGACTTACTTATTTGCAAGGAAAGTTCATTAAAGCTCAAGATTCCCGGCATGAATTAAGGAACGTAGACGTTCTAGAAATCCAATTACCCCCCCCCCGTCAAGTTGGAACAACACCAAGGCAGTTCTTTGACGTTGGGTGCATTCATTTAATGCTGATTCTGACATTTCTTTTCTTCTTACATTGCTTTGAAATTCTTGGGTAGTTTCCAAAAATTAAGTACACAAAAACTAAATTAATTCAAACAAGAATAATCAAAGCTGGTTTTAAATCTTTTTTAAGAGATGCTCAAATAAAGAGAGAAATACATGTCACTGAGAACTGAGTCCTTGCTGAACATTTGCAGCTTGTCTTTTTATATCTGCCTTCCAGGTACTTTTACCAAGCTAGCTCCAATGGTATCGAGAATTGCTATCATCATCCTCTTTCATGTATTTCTCTCTTTAAATTCGCATCCTGCAAAAGGACAAGCATGGATCAAAGCTGGCTATTGGTATTCTGGCAGTGGCTGCTTGCCAGTTTCTGACAAAAATTCTACCCTCTATACTCACCTTATCTATGCTGCTGCTGCCCTTAATTCATCTTCGTATCACCTGTCTATCCCCTCAGATAACTTTTCCGCCTTCACAGACACCGTAAAACGGAAGAATCAATCGATCACTACCTTACTATCCATTGGAGGCTGGGGCACAAACTACTCAACACTCTCTGCAATGGCAGGCAATTCTACTTACAGGAAATCTTTCATTAATGACTCAATAAAAACAGCGAGGCATTATGGCTTTCAAGGGCTAGACTTCAGCTGGCTTTCGGCCAACACAAGCGATAACATGGCCAACATGGGTACCCTCTTCGAAGAGTGGCGTGCTGCTATTGCTTTGGAGACAAGAAACTCTAACCTGTCAGAACTCATCCTGACAGCAGCCGTTCAGTACTCGCCAGCACTGGATAATGGGAGTTTCCCTATAGACTCTATGGGGAGGAATTTGGATTGGATTCATGTACTGGCCTATGACTACCACATGCCTGAAGACTATAGGCTTACGGCTGCTTCCGCAGCTTTGTATGCTCCTGATGCCTGATGATAGGGCTTTTAGCACTGATTTTGGAATAGCGGCATGGATTAATGGAGGATTACCGGCTAGTAAGTTGGTTTTAGGCTTGCCTTTCTTTGGTTATGCGTGGAAACTTGCAAGCCCGAATGAAAATTCCATCGGCGCACCAGCAACGGGACCAGCCGTTACAAAAGCGGGATACATGAGCTATCAAGAAATCAATAGATATTCCAAAACACAAGGAGCAGCTGATCCTATCTACAATTCCACTTACGTAGTAAATTACGTCATCGTGGGGTCAGTTTGGATTAGTTTTGATGGTGTCGATGTTGTTAGATTTAAGGTTTCTTATGCTATGGATAAGGGCCTCCATGGATATGTTGTCTGGGAAATCTGTCAAGATGACAACTGGGTACTCTCTCAAGCAGGTATGAGAATGTTCTTAAACCACAAAATGATTTTTTGACCAATGTGATAACAATGATGTCAAGAGGTGGCCTTGATTGATTAATTTGATTGTTGTGCAATATATAGAGAATCCTGCCAGATATTCTTTTTATCCGAGATCTTATGAATTCCTACTTGCTTCAGGGTAAAACCAAGAGGCCATCAGCTATTTGTCATTAAGGCCTGTCATAATGCAGGATCGTGTAGCTACTAGTAGTTTTTGACCGTTTTTGAAAGTATATTTCTTATTTCTGTGTATGTTTACAACAGTTGCTAGTCTATTAATACACAAAGATCTCTCTATTACAGGCAATAATCATGCAATAATATTTGACCCTTTAAAACAGGGGATTCCTAGAATCTCTCTATTGCTCCTATAATCTCTCCATGAGAGCTCACGCCAATAGTTTTTTTAATCTTTTGTGTGTTTAGCTGGTTGGATATTGCCTGCCTATTTAAATTGGAGAATAGGTACCATCCTTGAATGATCTGTGATTGCATTTTTTATGGAAAACATCTGCATCATCTTCTTTTAAATCTTTCTTGCTCATATCCTAGGTTGGATAAGTCATCTACGCTGTTGATGATAGCATGTGCCCGAAACAGGTAATTCGATAAGTCAAGGGAAAGCTTATACATTTGCGCCCATAATTTAGACCAACTCATGACATAAAAGAAGAAGAAATTAACAGTATCTTAAGAATTTACTGGACACTGACAGTTCTGATCACTAATTCACATAATATGTTTATGTCCTCAGCTGGAGGGGTCGTCTCAGGTGGAGGGGTCGTCTCAGCTGGAGGGGTTGACTCAGGTGGAGGGGTCGTCTCAGGTGGAGGGGTTGACTCAGGTGGAGGGGTCGATCACAAACAAAAACGACTACCAAAATCCCGTATATTGATTATCATCTTGACGACAACTGCTGTTGTTATTGCTCTACTGGGCTTGGATTTCATAAAAATTAGAATCATCAAATCAAAGAGTAAGGAAACAAAGTTGAAAGTAAATAATGCGGCAGCTGCAGGCGACTTCAACAGCAATAATCCTGATATGATAATATATAGTTTGGCAGAAGTTGGGAAAGCTACAGGCCAGTTTATTTTTGAAAATAAGCTTGGGGAGGGTGGATTTGGCCCTGTTTACAAGGTAATCAACTAATTATTCTTTATAGGTTTCCATGGGACATTACTCTTCAACTGATGAAGCTATATTTTGTTGAGGGTTCGTGGAGATATGCAACCATGTGCATGAATGCACTGTGATTAAGCATCTCTATAGACATATAGAACTTGTGAAAATGGAATCATTAAGTTTCTGTCTCTTTTGCAGTGGAATATTAGGACGAGATATGTTTATCTCCAAGCATTCAGATCTCAGTCTTTGAGTGAAAGAAACTAGCATGACATTCTGTTTTTCCAGGGTGTTCTACCAGGTGGACAAGAAATAGCAGTGAAAAAACTTTCGAAATCCTCCACTCAAGGATTTGATCAATTCAAGAATGAGGTCATGCTTACAGCAAAATTACAGCATGTAAATCTCGTGAAAGTTTTGGGATTTTGCATTGACAGAGAAGAGAAGATGCTGATCTATGAGTACATGCCAAACAAAAGCCTGGACTATTACCTATTTGGTCAGCAATCAGCATCCTTTTATGCTTGGATTTTCAGAAATAAAAAGATTTGAGTGTGATTTAATCCTTTTTTGCATCACAATTTCATGATATTCTTTTGCATGTTCTTGTCAGTAAGCTGGAAGATGCTTGTAGCCTTGATAGTTTGTTATCTGATATGACAGATCCGATTCAGCGATATCTGCTGGATTGGAAGAAAAGGGAAGAAATCATTGAAGGGATTACTCAAGGCCTTCTATACCTCCAGGAATACTCGAGGCAGACAATTATCCATCGAGACTTGAAAGCCAGCAACATTTTACTGGATGGGGATATGAAGGCTAAGATATCTGATTTTGGCATGGCTAGAATTTTCGCAAAAGATGAACATGAAGCAAACACTGACCGGCTTGTTGGGACATAGTGAGCATCATTCACAACTCCATTTCATACATAAATTCTTTTTGAAAACTTAAACATTGTGATGATGAAATCGTCCTGTGCAGCGGTTATGTTCCTCCGGAATACATCAGAAGGGGCCAGTATTCCGTAAAATCTGATGTTTACAGTTTTGGAATAGTACTACTGCATATCATAAGCGGCAAGAAGAATGGCTCTTTGTATGGTTCTGATGAAAGTTTAAGCCTCCTAGAACATGTAAGTTTCTTGATAATTAACACAACTAATGATATTTTAGATTTTGCATTTGCCATGCATGATTGTGGTTGCTGTTAATTGCAGGCTTACGAGCTGTGGAAAGATGGTAGAGGGATGGAGATCATGGATCCATCGCTGGATGATACATTTTCCTCCTGTAAATTAATCAAATGCCTGCAAATTGCACTGCTATGTGTCCAAGAAAATCCTGCTGATAGGCCGTCTATGCTGGAAGTTTCTTCGATGCTGAGAAACGAAACTGCTATTGTTACGATTCCCCAAAGGCCTGCTTTTTCAGTGAGGACAGATGAGGATGACAGAAATAGACGTGATCGATTGCACTTGGAGATCTGTTCAGTTGATGATGCAACAATTACGCAAGCTGTCGGACGATGAGGAAGTACTTTCTTGCTGATGCCTGAAACTAAATTTTTTTTACAGGGGATGTGTTTGGTATTGCTTTTGTTTTTGTAGCTGAAGTTTTTAAAAAAATAGTTTCATGAAAAACACTTTTAGCTGCAATTCAAAATAATTTTTGAATTGTTTGGTTAAAACTGTGGTTGAGTTTGAGGTTAATGAAAAACAGTTTCATGTCTTTGGTTACCAAGTTTTTCATATTGCTTTCAACTTATAAAATTACTTTAAAAAACATAAACATACACACACATTTATTTATATATATGTATGAATATTTAAATATTGTATTAATAATTATAATTTCATAATGCAATGAAATCAAATGTAGATTCATTGATTTTTGTGAGACCCACTGAATTTTTTTTGTTTTTTATAAACACCAACTTTTTTCAAACCACCAATCGGACCACATGGCCAAACATCTTCTTGAACAACTAGCTAGTTCTGACGAATTTTGCTCATTAGCTTTTATGTCTCAGGACAACTTGCTATCCGTTAATCAATCGTACTTCATTTTTCTTTTCTTTTTTTCCTTTTTATAAAGAGTGATATAAAAAATATTCCTTTTCTTTTTCTAAGTAAATTAGTCTAATTTCTCCTAAATAAATCATGTCAATCATCTATCAATATATAGTACTAATTTAATATCAATATTTCTAGGTGGTAGAATTATAAGGTAGAAAAGCAATTACGTGTCCCGCAAAGAAAATAGGAAGCATGTACATTGTATATGGATGTTTGGTATAAATAAATTTATTGTCGTGTATTTAATATAGTGAAACTTTATGTAATTATTTATAGAAATGTATTGGAAATCATTGTCCCTGTCAACTTATCATATAATATTTTTGAGACATTTAAAAAATAAGAATTACAAGGATTGTAGAAAAAGTTGAAGAGACTGAAATATAAATGATAATATATAAATATTTTAATAATAATTGTTTTATAATTATATAATTAGTTACTAGCACCTAATATCATAAATATTTTTGTTATGTATTGCTACTTCAGTCGTTCACTTTTATATGAAAAACAATTAAAAAAATAAAAGTTATCACAATCCTAAATCTTATATATATAAATAAAAAAAGAATAACAACCTTATATTAGTTGTGTTTAAGAGAGTTTCTATTTTTATTGTTTGGTGTTTTATTTTTATAATATTTATGGCTTTAAGAGATAATAAATTGTTCTTTTAATATTTTTTTATAGCTTTAATATATTAATATTAAAAAATTCTAAAAAAATAATTTTAATATATATTTAAGAAAAAACTATTCTGAAAATAAATCTCCGTCGTAATCGAACCACACTCAATCATCTCATGAGGCCACCTTTTTATAATCTTTTATTTGCTAGTTGTTAGTTGTTAAGAAATTATATAATCTAAAAATTTAAGTTGATATGTAAGGTTAGTGTATATGATTTATATTATATGAAAAATCTCAGGCCAAGCTATCAATTTTTTTAGTATTAAAAAAATATTATATATAAATTTTTAAACAAAATATTGTTTAATATATTTTTAAATAAAAAAATTATTTGAAAAAACTACATATTGTACAATATCTAAAAAATGAGAGTGTGGGGTTAAGCTTAGGAGAAAAGGGCTGGGAAATTAGAAGCTCAGGTGGGCTCGTGGTTAGGAAACGTTTTTTTTTTCTTTGGAGGGGAAAGAAGAGATGTTTCAGCATCTCTCTGTCCTGAAGAAGGAAATTAGGACAACAGTAAAATAGCAAGCAAAGACCCAACTGTACAAGTAAGTGGGAATTTCCTAACATTCCTCTTACCCAGCTGAATTGAATATTTCTTCTTGGAGTCAAATCATTAAAGCAGATATTTTTTTCTGAAATATTCAAGGCCCCGGATCCAAAAACTTGACTTCTAACAGATACAGATTAGGGGTCCTGCTGGTGTTACAAAAGTAAGCTTCTTCTTCAATGGCTCGCAACACTATGATCATCACCCTCCTTCTCTTTTTATCTTCCCATGTTCACAGCTCAAACTCGCAAGAAACCTGGATTAGAGCAGGTTACTGGGATTCCGTCAGTGAACTGCCTGTTTCTGATATCAATTCTGCTCTTTTTACTCACCTTGTATGTGGTTTCTCTAATATAAATTACTCTACTTATCAAATTCATATCAACTCTTCCAAAGAACCCCACTTCTCTACTTTCACAGGCACTGTCAGGGTTAAAAAACCCTTCAGTTAAAACCCTCCTATCCATCTCGGCTAGGAGGGAAGGTCTTCCAACTTTTTCCTCGATGATAAATCAGTCTTCTTATAGAAAATCTTTTATCGAGTCCTCGATATATACAGCGAGGATTTATGGTTTTGATGGCCTGGACCTTTCGGTTGGGCCAAGTATCAGCATCAACTTGACCAATCTAGGAACCCTTTTCGATGAGTGGCGAGTCGCTATAGCTTCTGATTCAAAAAAATCTGGCAAGTCCCAGTTGCTCTTGGTAATGTCAGCTAGGTACTCGCCTGCTCAGCACCCGGTTACTTATCCGATTGGCATCATGAAAAGGACCTTAGATTGGATACATCTCATTGCATATGACTATCATGTGCCTGCAGAATTTAATTTTACTGGCGCGCATGCTGCTTTGTATGGCCCTTCAAATTGGGCCAACACCGATGAATGGATAATGGATTGGTTAAGAGGAGGATTATCTGCTAGCAAACTGGTTTTGGGTTTGCCTTTCCATGGCTATGCATGGAGACTGGTGAACCCGAACGAAAAAGCAATCGGGGCACCCTCCTCAGGTCCATATGTAACAAGGGATGGCTCCATGGGTTACAAGAGTATTAAATCTTTCATTAAAGGTTATGGCTATGGAGCTGCAGCAGTGTACAATTCTACCTACGTTATGAATCTTTTCGTTTTTGGGTCGGCTTGGATCAATTTTGATGATGTGGAGTCTATCAAGGCTAAGATTTCTTATGCAAAGGAAAATAATCTTAGTGGTTACAGCGTATTTCAGCTCTCCAATGACGATAATTGGATTCTTTCTCGAGCAGGTAGGTTGTCAGTGAAGATCTCGATCTTCCATTTCATCCTCCTTATTTTAATGAAACACTGGACTAGAGATGTTTCAATTGCTTTTGAATGATTAATTTCCCTCCCCTGAAATGCAAGTTCTGTGAGGTGCCCTCCCCTGAAATACTAAGTTTTGTGGGGTGTCTTTTATAGAGTAAATGAGCTTTCACTGCAATAGAAAGATATCATAAAACAATACTCACGTGATGAGAAATGTTCTCAGCTCAGGGAAAAGATGAAGATGGGCTGAACAAGTGGGAGGTACTGGTGATTATTCTGGTTACGATTGCTGTGGTCTTTCTCATGTTGGGCTCCATCATTTGTTGTTACTTTAGAAGAAAAATACTCAGCTCAAAAGGTAACATCTTCCCGTTGTGACAATTTCCCAAATATATTAACCAAAATGTTGAGTCGGTCAGCAATTATTACAACAGGACTAAGATACAGTTAGTTCTTTGATTTGTTCTTGGTAGCAGAAATTGCTGGGAGTGTCCAAAAAGCACTATCTGCAGTGAAAATCAAAGTATCTGCTACTAGAGTTATGATTGGTGATGCTCCACATCTGCAACCACTCAGTTTTGATACGATTGCGGCGGCTACCAATAACTTTTCGAGTGAAAACAAACTTGGAGCAGGTGGATTTGGCTCTGTCTACAAGGTAAAATAAATTTGGCAAAATATAAATGCGTTCTGGTTCTATTACTTCAGAACATATAAGTAATTGTCCTGGATGACTTTGAAAGGAAAACATGACAGCATGAGGCATTTGTTTTGCCAGGGTAAACTACCTGACGGAAAGGAAATAGCAGTGAAGAGACTATCAAAAACTTCGACTCAAGGTGAAGAGGAGTTCAAAAATGAGCTTACACTTACAGGAAAACTTCAGCATGTGAATGTAGTTACAGTGCTTGGATTTTGCAACGAGAGGGAGGAAAAGATGCTGATCTACGAGTACATGCCGAACAAGAGCTTGGATTTCTACATCTATGGTCAGTAGAATCTTTTTCTCTTCGCCAACCTTCTAAATGTACCTCCAATAACTGTTTAAGGTCTATACTTCGATGTAGATCCCATCAGAAGATACATTTTTAGATTGGAGAAAACGCGTTCAGATTATTGAAGGTCTTACTCAAGGGCTTCTATATCTCCAAGAATTCTCAAATTTTACCATTATTCATCGAGACATAAAGAGTAGCAACATTCTATTGGATGAGGATATGAACCCTAAGATATCAGACTTTGGTATGGCTAGGCTCTTCAGGAAAGATGATCTCGAAGCAAACACAAGGAGGATAGTTGGAACATAGTAAGGATATTGTCTCAAAATGGTATTTCGAATTAAAGTGTTTGCTAAACCCTTCTCATTCTTATTTATTTTTTTGAGTTGCAGTGGCTATGTCCCACCTGAATATGTAAGAAAAGGCATATATTCCATGAAATATGATGTTTACAGCTTTGGAGTTCTTCTTCTGCAAATCATAAGTGGCAAGAGGAGTACATGTTACTATGGTTCAGACAAAAACTGGAACCTTCTTGAATATGTAAGTGATCAGTCACATCTTTTCCAGTATATGAACACATAATTAACTCTCTCTTTTTTTCCATGGTATGCATTTGAATACCAAAGATGGTTATCAAATTGTTTCAGGCATATGAATTATGGAAAAATGGTGAAGGTGTGGAGTTTTTCGATCCATCGCTAGACGATTCATCTTCATCATGTAAGCTCACAAGATGCCTGCAAATTGCTCTATTATGCGTCCAAGAAAATCCTTTACACAGGCCATCTATGTTAAAAATCTCTTCGATGCTCAAAAATGAAAATGCACCTATCGCTACTCCAAAAAAGGCCTTCTTTTTTCAACAAAAAGAGATGAAGAGGACAGTGTTATCACGAATAAAATCTATTCTGTAAATGATGCAACAATATCTGACTTGGAACCTCGCTGAAGTAAAGGCTTTCATGACAGAATTCAAGAGTATCTCTGTCACGACCCGATTCCCCGGATCCGTGACCGGCACATAGGCATGGTCCCCCCTCCGGGGTTCCACACCTATGCGAACCCAAACTCATACGCAAACTTATCATTCAACTTTCGGAGTTCAACGCAGCGGAAATATCAAAGTGAACTTTATAACATAATTTGATTGTCTTTATACAAGAGTTGATTACATACGGTTGTAATTGTGGAGCACTAACTAGACATACGAACAAAATATCAAATACAACCAAGATAGCAGGGTTCCAAGAGTTGGACAAAAATGACCCGCTAGCAAGCTACGACTACGAAAATGATAAATAATGAGGGAGTGAGTTCAACAACTCGGTGAGTAGATAATATCCAATATACACATACGAGATAATATAGCAAAGAGAAGTATAATAACAAATCGGCTCGAAGTTCTTACAAGGAATTTCTCAATAGGTCATAACAAACAGGTGATAGGTTCTCAAATAGGTCATAACAAAAATGTATAGGTAAAGCTCGTCGGAAAATCGAATGCAGGTGAGCATGAGGCTCCGTCATCGTGGGATGATCAGTCCCACACGAGTTGGTGACTCCCCGACCAACTAGGGTTTCGAGATACGATGTGCACAAAGGCTAACACTACCCCCGTTAGCATGGGTATTCTGACCGGCATACCATAGGTATATCCGATATTCAAACAAACATATTCATATCTCAATGCTCAACTCATGATATCAATCAAATGAGGAGCTCTCAATTCACAAACAGGACATAGGCTCATATCAAGAACGGATATTCAACAAATGATTATGCTTTATCGTATCAATAATATAATCAAGGTATATATTATCCAAAAAGCATAATCCAATTCATACTAACAAATTCAAATATTTATACTATTTCTCATGCATATTAAATGTTATCCACTCACCGGACTCAAAAAGCGGGACAAGTTCCAAAAGCGTAATGTTGATGAAACTTTACCGATGTCCCGCGAGTAGAATATCGGGATTATCTAAATATATAAAAGAAGATATACTCAAAAAATGACTCAAAAGAAGTAAAATACTTTTAATAACATATCTAAGAGTTCAAATCATAATCCTATGTGTTTTTGAATCAACTATCAATTTCTTCGTAAAACCTAAATCAAAGGTTTCTTCCAAAATCTAATTCCAAATACCTAACTCATAAAATTGATAATAATCCATCAAATGAACTTAAATTATCCATCAAACCAATCTGAAATACTAATATTTCATCTAAGGACCATTCTGTAATTTTCTTATATTTTTAGGGTCAAATTGTAATTTTATCATATTGAAGGACTAAATTGAACACTTCTTAAATTCACAACTATACTGAAATTTTGTCCATAATTCATCATCAATTCTGTCCAGAACCTCGAATTTCATTCCAGGGACCAAACTGTAATTTTTCCAAATTTCGGGGGACCAAACTGTAATTTTCACAAAAAGGACCAAAATGACATTTCGTCATCTTCAACCTCTGCCCAGAATTTCCAGCAAGGGATTTCGAATTTATCAACATTATTTCACCATTTTTCTCAATATTTTCTCAAACCAAACATCTCAAAACTTCAAAATCATCTACAATCAAACTAATTAAACTATTACCCAACACATTCAAACCCTAACATCTCTCCTAATTCATCAATCAAACCCAAATAAATTATCAAACCTTAACAGCCCATACAAGCAAAATCATGGCTAATAATCACATTTATACATAATACAACACACACATTACCTTAACAACTTATTTCTCCTTCTTCCTTCTCTTCCTCTTCTCTTTCCCTCTTTTCTCTTCTTCTTCTTCTTCTTTCTTCCTCTCTCCCGATTCTCTCTCTCAATTTCAGACCTAATCTCTTTTCTTTTTTGTTTTTTTTCCTTTTTCTCTTCTCTTCTTTTTCTATTTATATTTATAAGCTTGTGCAATTACTACCCTACCCTTAACCTAATTCTAAGCCACCAAGGGCACTCATGTATTTTCCTTTTTTAATTAATTTCAGAATACTACAATCTCCTTTTTTCTTCCTGGTTGAATTGATTGTATGTTTTCTTTCTAAGTCATTCTGATAGATCCTATTCTCTTATAACTTTATGATTGTTGCAACCAAAAAGGGTCCAACTCTCTCAACAAAGTAAGATCATTTGCTATAGCTTGATAACCAGAGGCATACAGGAGTCAATGAAAAAGGCTTCTGCTGATCCAATGTAAACAAAGATACATTCAAAGGATGGAAACTCTTTTTCTTTGGTAATAAAACTACTTCATATGAATCATCTCTAGTCCAGTGTTTCTTAAACCATAGTAGCATGTATGGGGAAAAAAAGAGTTAATTATGTGTTCATATATTGGAAAACATGTGACTGATCACTTACATATTCAAGAAGGTTCCAGTTTTCGTCTGAACCATAGTAACATGTACTCCTCTTGCCACTTATGATTTGCAGAAGAAGAACTCCAAAGCTGTAAACATCATATTTCATGGAATATATGCCTTTTCTTACATATTCAGGGGGGACATAGCCACTGCAACTCAAAAAATATAAATAAGAATGAGAAGGGTTTATCAAACACTTTATATCGAAATACCATTTTGAGACAATATCAAAATACCACTGTAAATCATTTTATTGTGTTTTTTTTATATTAAATTGCACAAATCTAAATAATTTTATTTTTATTTGAACTAATTTTGTTTTGAATTAATATATTTATTTTTATATATACACACACACATAAACAGCACACAAAAACACTCTAAAATTAAAATATTTTATTCTAATTAAAAAACAAAACAACAATATAAACATAATCGACAAACTTGTTGCCTCAGCTCATCCTATTTATCGCCTCAAAAATTGAGGAATCACATCTTTTCACCCTGCAAGACAAAGGCTGTCACCTGTCAATTAATAACAAGCCTCACAGTTGACGAATCATATATATATACTAGCTATATGCCCGCGCGTTGCCGCGGGCCTTTTTATGCATATAATTTATCATAATTAAATTAACACCGATAAATTTATATGATATAATTAAATAAAAGTTATAGATTAGGAGATAAAATGAAAAAACAATTTAAGTAAAGTTTATTGTGCAAGCATAGATTACACCTTTTAGAATGTAAATATTACGTAATGAAAGATCACAAAAAGAGCGAATTAACATTTTAAAAAACCAGAGCAAAATATTTTAATAAGGAAAAAGAAATTAATAACAAAATAATTATTGTGCAAATAATTAAATTATTATTAGTATAATTTTTTTTTATTATTATTATTATTATTATTATTATTATTATTATTATTATTATTATTATTATTATTATTATTATTATTATTATTATGTTAGTAATGAAAGGAAAATAAATAAATGAAAGACTAAAAATATCCTAGAAATTTTCACAAAAGATAAGAGAAAAAATAAGAAAAAATAAAAATTATTATTGCTATTACTGTAAAAAAAATAAAAATTATCAAATTATCCGGAGGGAAAAAAAAACATTAACAAAAAAGTAAGCAAGAGAAATAATTAAATTATTATTATTATTAATAATAATACTAATAATAATAATATTATAATTATTATTATTATTATTATTGTTATAATAATTATTATTATGGTAATTATGAAAGAAACAAAAATCAATGAAAGACTAAAAATATCCCAGAAACTTTAACAAAAGGAAAAAAAAATTCATTGTTATTACTGGAAAAAAAAATATTATCAAATTATCGGGAGGGAAAAAAAAATAACAAAAGAGTAAGAGAGAAATTTTTTTTTATTATTATTATTATTATTATGCATTAATATCAAATAGAAAATTAAAAGAATAAGGACCAAAATGAAAAATGACATATATAAAATTAATTCCCATTGAAGGATAGAATTGAAAAAATTACAAATTGGAAGACCAAAAATTAAATAATATCAAATGTTGTCATTCTATAAAAAAATTAAAAGAAGAGGGACTGAAATCAAACTTTGTATATATTACCAATTGCAATTGGAGGACCAAATTAAAGAAATCAAAACTTCCGTACCAGAAAAATTGAAGGAATCAACAAAAAATCAAAAATTCAAAGTTTAAGGATTGAATTCAAAACCTGCTATATAATCAATTTGACTTGAAGGGCACAATTGAAAACAATAAAACCTTAATTTCAATAAATCAGTAATAACAAAACGAAATCAAAACGTAAGGGACCGAAATTAACTTATCACAAACATGAGGGACCGGACCTGTCTTTGCGCCGGCAGGAGAGAGAAAAGCGACAGCCGCCAAAAAGCCGTCCGTCACCGCTTACACGGGAATCTATGCTCGGAACGCGCCGCGACAGAAGACAGATAACCGGGAGGCGCACCGTATTCACCGACGGAGGAAAATTTTTGACCTCCGTATGGAACCGCACGCACCTCCTAAAGGGCGCGTTAGCGTTGAGCGCGGTTGACGCGTCCTGACGACGCGCCAGCCGTTCAGAGGAAAATATAATAAAAAAATAGGCGAATTACCAAAGCACCCCTGACCTAATCCAGATCTACGAAAAAACCGAGGGGGAAAGGACGCTCGTGTCCCCGTTTACTGTGCACTGTTTTGTCGTTTTCGAGGGCCAGAGGCGTCAATACACTGTACAAAAGTGGAAAGTGAAAAAAAAAGAGGAAAAACCGATAACAGCCCCAACAAAAAAAAACGAACGCCGGCGCATGAAGGCTAATTTCGCCACGACACTGTCGCAATCCACAGTGAATACACTCAGAAGCTACAGTGCAAAACTCCACGGCTTTTAGTTGTTTTGTAATATATATATATGTTTTTCAATGATTTTAATGTAATTATATCCCAACAAAATCATTTTAATATATTTTTAACATATTATATAAAATCATTTTTTATATAAAAAACTGAAAAAGTTTTTTATCGAAATTCTCCATTCCAAAACCTGAAAGAACGAATCACATTTCGGTTTTGATGCGATTTTAGTTTTTTGGAAGGTTTAATTACCTCAATTTATACAAATCCTACAGCCGAAGGATGCCGCAGAGAAGTGGACTAATCAGTCAGCTGGGGCGCATGTGTCCAAGATTCCATGTATATCAAGCACCTGGCACTCCACTATGCATCAGCTTTCCCAATCTTATGGCGATCAGAAAAACCATCATCCTCTTCTTCTTGTTCACACTCCTATCTTCTCAAAATCACTGTTCAGTTGCACAAAAATGGGTTAAAGCTGGTTACTGGTATAGTGGTAGTGATTTTCCAATATCTGACATAAATTCTGCCCTGTTTACACACCTTATTTGTGCATTTGCCAATGTCAACTCATCCACCTATGAACTCTCCATCCCATCCAACTATGAACAGAGCTTCTCGATCTTCACCGGCATCGTCAAGCGCAAGAACCCTTCAATTGTAACGCTTCTGTCAATATGGGACGGACAAGCTGATACATACAAGTCCATTTTAGGTGAGGCAGTTAACAGTTCTGTCTTGTCTTCAATGCTGGCGCAATCTTCCTACAGGAAGTCTTTTATTGAATCTTCGGTAAAAACAGCTAGGACTTTCGGGTTTCAAGGAATAGATCTGTTCTGGCTCTGGCCTGATAGCACAGATTTGTCAAATATAGGAACTCTGTTGGATGAGTGGAGGGCTACTGTTGACTCCGAGCCAAGAAACTCAAGCGTGTCCAAGTTAATTCTAACAATGGGAGTTCGCTACTCACCGAGTCTTCAAAGTGTAAGTTACCCGATTAATTCAATGAAGAGGAATTTAGATTGGGCGCATGTTGTAGCATATGACTACCACGTGCCTTCAAGCGAGAATTTTACAGGCAACCATGCTGCTCTGTATAATCCTTCAAGCAATATTTCTACCGATTTTGGCATCAGAGAATGGTTAAGTGGTGGATATCCAGCAAGCAAACTAGTTTTGGGTATGCCGTATCATGGATATGCCTGGAAACTGGTGAATCCCACTGACAATTCTCTCGGCGCACCAGCCTCAGGTCCTGCTGTTACCATTGATGGTTCAATGGGCTTTAGGTCCATCAGATCATTCATTCAAGATTATGGTTATGGAGCAAGGTCAGTTTATAATTCTACTTATATAGTGAATTATTTCGTTGTTGGATCAACTTGGATCAATTTTTGATGATGTGGAGACAGTTAGAACTAAGATTTCTTATGCGAAGGAGAAGGGGCTACTTGGTTACAACGTGTATCAAGTGATTAATGATGACAATTGGGCTCTTTCTCTGGCAGGTTGGTTATGATTTTTTTTAAAGTTTTAATAAAACTTTGGTAGCTTTGCAATACTCTGCGTCAGACAGAATACCACCCCCACATCTGCTGTCAATCTAGCATCTTGAACTCTAAAATCTGTGTTCATAACGACTAGGCTTTTTGTTTATTCTTTGGTTTCTCTTGTGCCTGTTTAACATCATCACTAGTGAAAAACAAAAGGGTCAATTCTTTAGCCTTCTCTATATGCAACCACAGAGAAATGAGTAAGAGTAGATGAAAAAATATGTATTCAGTTTGATGAGAGATTACCTGCATTAACAGCACAAGATGAGGTGCGGCAAGGAAAAAGGAGTTGGTTATGGCTAAAAATGGTGCTTCCAATTGCTTTGATCAGTATCTTATTAGCATCACTGATGTTTTACTACCGAAGCAGAATATTTGAGCGAAAAGGTAAACCTTAATCAATTGAGATGAACATTTACTTTCACTAATGGAATGACAAACAGATGAACATTTCTGGGTTGCTTCCTTCTTCTGTTTTTAGCTGCAGGTACCAGAGTCTTAGGTGATAACAGTTTATCTGGTAGAGGAACTAGTTTATCAGCCGCTGCAGAAAATTTTGATAGTGATGCTCCTGCCCTGCAAGTGTTCAGTTTTGAAAGCATTAAAGCAGCTACAAATAACTTCTCTAGTGAAAACCAGCTTGGAAAGGGTGGGTTTGGCCCTGTTTACAAGGTATTGCATGGTTAATCCTCTCTATTTCTAACTGGAAATCTCACGTTTGGAACGACTAGTGTTCAAATTTTTAGGTTTGCTACAGGAAATAAGGCTAACATCAGGTGTCAAATTGTGCTAGGGAAATTTACCAAGAGGCCTGGAAATAGCAGTCAAGAGGCTGTCAGAGTCATCAACTCAAGGACTTGAAGAGTTCAAGAACGAGGTTTCGCTCACGGCTAGGCTACAACACATAAATCTAGTTAGGCTTCTTGGATTTTGCTCCGAGAGGGAGGAGAAGATGCTAATATACGAGTACATGCCAAACAAAAGCTTGGATCTTCACCTCTTTGGTCTGCAATCTTTTTTCTCCACATTCTTAAATCATTCTAGTCATCTGTATCAGGAGGTCTGAACGGATGCCACATTAATTTCGTTCTTCAGACAAGCAGAAATTAAAAGTTTCTCCTGTGCCATTTTTATGCAGATCCAATTAGAAGGTACAGCTTGGATTGGAGTAAGCGGGTTCGTATCATTGAAGGGGTTACTCAAGGGCTTATATACCTCCAAGAGTACTCAAACTTTACAGTAATCCATCGAGATTTGAAATCTAGCAACATTTTACTGGACGATGAAATGAATCCAAAGATATCAGATTTTGGCATGGCTAAACTTTTCAGGAAAGATGTGTACGAAGCAAACACGAGCAGAATTGTTGGAACTTAGTAAGTAGCTGCTTCCCATTAAAGATAATCTCCATATCATAGTCGCCAACCTCTTATCTGCTGTGCAGACTTAGTTTTAACATTTCCAATATTGCAGCGGCTATGTTCCTCCTGAATATGTGAGGAAAGGCATATATTCCATCAAGTATGATGTTTATAGCTTTGGAGTTCTGCTCCTGCAAATCATAAGTGGAAAGAGGAATACATGTTTTTACGGAGAAAACGAAAGATTGAACCTCTTAGAATATGTGAGTTACTTGAATTCATATCATTTCTTACACCATTTTGATATGCTAGTGAAGCCGAGGCCTTTTACGAGGAGTTGACAGCTTGAAATATGATGCAGGCATACGATATGTGGAAAAACGGGCGAGGAATTGAATTCATTGATCCATTTTTGGATGACTCGTCCTCGCCCTGTAAACTAGATACATGCATGCAAGTTGCTCTGCTGTGTGTCCAAGAAAATCCTGATGCCAGGCCAACAATGCTAGAAGCATTCTCGATGCTCAAAAGTGATGGTTCCCTGGCTATTTCTACTCCTGAAGGGCCAGGATTTTCAGAAAAAAAGAAGGGGGACATGGAAACTGCATCCTCGTCCCAGCAAGTAATGTGTTCTTTCGATGATTCCCAGGTTTCCCAACTGGAACCCCGTTGACAATCCAGCTTGTATTGAGCTAAAGAAAATTATAGTTCGTCCTGACTTGTGTGTTCTTCTTCCTTGCACTCTCATTAAATCTTCGCTGAAATAGAGCAGAGCTTCTGCTGAAGTCTCCTTCCGGTGAAAAAAAACTAGGAACGGTGAAAATTTATAGACAATCAATTCATATTTGATTAATCATCTTCGATTATTTTTTTACAAATACTTTTTTGATTGTATGACCTATTGATTTATATATAACTCTAATAAAACATGATTAAATAATTTAATTTATTATTAATTCAACAAATTGATTGATTTATATATGGAAGTCAAGTCTAACGTAAAACAACATGTCATGATCTTTTAAGTACTAGAAAAGTCATGTAGTTTTACTTAATGTTTTAGTAATTATTTTATTAATTTAACTATTATTCCTTCATGAGTAATATTTTGATTTAGACATTTAGACATAGTGTGTTTACTTTATTAAATCATATTTGTTCTAGTCATTTATACTTGAATAAAATTTGAAATTCTTTTTAAATCTTATTTCACATTGCGCAAGGATTTCATGATCAATTTTCTCTTGGTCACTCAAATACTTTCATATGTTGTATACTATACCTAGTATCAATCTAGTTTTTAACATTTGATTAAAACAATGTGTAGTCAAGATCATAAATTTTGTGACTGCATGGAGCATTATTTTTTAATTCATCTATGGTGATGAATTTTCTCTTGATCACTTAAATACTTTCATACGTTGTATGTTGATCACTCTAACATAGCATTGACATAAACGTGTACAATACTTTATTGCAATAGAATTCTTATAATAGTCAATTTATAATTTTTCTTGTAAGAAAAAATATTTTTTATATAGAAAAAAAATCAATGTTATATATAGTCATTCGATTGGCTGCTATTGAAGAGGTGAACCGGTCGACCACTTGGAACACAAAGTTGAACCGGTCGACCGGTCTTCAAGTCCGAGAATCCAGAGTCCAGAATCCTGCTGATACAACAATTCTGCTGATACAAGGAAAGCTGATGATACAAGGAAAGCCAGCAGACGAGAATCCTTCTGCAATTAGAAAACATCTAGTTAGAATCATTGTGTAAATAGTCTTCTAGCTGTCATTGTTATATTTCCTAATTAAGAGGATTTATACTCTGTATATAAGCATTCCTCACGCAACGAGCAAAGGCATAATAAAGAAATTATTCTTGCTCACTTTTTCTTCATGGTATCAGAGCTGGTATTTAATTACCTTCTGATTATTTAGCTTATGGACAATCCACTCGAAAGTGATTGTGCTGATAGCACCAATACTCCATCCAATCAACCTCTCAATAATTCAGCTTCCAACAACATGGAAGGAGAACCAAATCCAAATCAACGATTAGGGTCAGTGTTGCTCAATGGATTTAATTATCTTCCTTGGTCACGAGCAGTCACAATTGCTCTTGGTGGAAGATCAAAGCTTGGCTTTATCAATGGTCATATCAAACCTCTTGACCCCTCTTCACAAGCATATGAAGCATGGCAGTGTAAGGACCAACTGGTAATGTCATGGCTACTCAATTCTATGGAGAATCAAATCGCAGAGATCTTTAGCTACTCTGGATCCTCCATGGAACTATGGGAAACTGTGAAGGAGATGTATGGAAATCAGAACAATGCAGTCCGTATTTTCCAGTTAAAAAGGGATCTTTCAAATCTTCAAAAGAATGGCAAGTCCTATGTTCAATTGCTGGGAAGCATGAAGAATATGTGGAACGAACTTGCATTGTATCGTCCCTTTACAACTGATGCAGCAGAATTAAGGAAACGAGAAGAGGAGGATAAGATTTTCCAACTTCTAGCCAGCCTTGGCCCAGATTATGAAGATCTGCGCAGTCGAATTCTCATGAATACTGACCTCCCATCTCTTACCAGCGTATGTGCTACCATTCAAAGAGAAGAGGCTCGCAGAAAGGTAATGAATGTTGAGCCCAAAATTCCATTGTCTGAATCTCGTGCTTATGCTGCCAACAGATTTCGGAAGAATGACGAGACCCTACAAAGGCAAACGACCGACTTGAAATGCAACCATTGTCATAATATTGGGCACTCGATTGGGAGATGCTTTGGATTCTTCATCCGAGCTAAAAACCAAACTTTGATAAAGGGAAAAGACTTCAAAGAAACTATGAGCCCAAAGCTCATATGACTCGTTGTTGCCCATCGGGTATCCGACTCGACGAGTATTGATAATTTTTCTTCCAATCCATCGGCTCTCCTAAGTGATTTTGCCACTTATCTTAAAGAGAAAGGTGACACCGGTATTGATAACTCAGCCTCTACTTCCAGTTCTGTGGACCTGTTTGTGGACCTTCTTGGAAAATTTGCCAATTTCCTCACGAACTCTGCCAACATCCCGCAAGAAAACACAGCAGGTATTTTAGCTGCATTTAAAATTGCCTTAGTAGCTAGTAATGTGCATAATTTTTTGGATAATTGATTCGGTGCCACTCGACCATATAACAAATAAAGTGAGCGGTTTATATGAATTCGAAGAAATTTCTTCCCCAACTCATGTGTCAATTGCCAATGGAAACCATGTCTCTCGTCAAAGGACAAGGAAAAATTAAAATTCTATCTCATAATACTGCATCTTCGGTGTTATACATTCCTTCCTTTCCATTTCAATTACTCTCCATTGGTAGAATCACTAAAACTACGAAATGTCGTGTTATTTTTTTATGCTCACCGAGTTATTTTTTCGAGGACCTCGCCACCAAGAAGATGATTGGTGAAGGTTTCTTTTTTCAAGGACTTTACTATCTTTCAAGTTCTTCCCAGAATAACACAAAATATCAAGTCTCCATTTTTTCTTCTATTCGTCAAGAGCAGTCTTTATGGCACCAACGTCTGGCTCATCCTTCGGACGAGTGTCCTCACCAAACTAATGCCTCATTTGGAGATCAAAAATTTCGCTTGTGACACATGTCATTTGTCTAAATCCACTAGACTTCCATTTCCAACTTCAACGTCTAGAGCTAATAGGATGTTTGATGTTGTTCACTCCGATATTTGGGGTCCAATTCTTGAGTCATTTGATGGTTACAAGTATTTAATTTCGTTTGTTGACGATTTTTCCCGTGTTACATGGATCTATCTTTTAAAATATAAGAGTGAAGTTATGAATATTTTTCAAGATTTTCACATGATGGTCATGACTCAATTTGATACAAAAATTAAAATTCTTCGATCCGACAATGGCACCGAATACATGTCCAAAAACATGACGCATTATCTAGCTACTCATGGCATTTTACATCAGTTAAGTTGTGTTGGTACACCTCAACAAAATGGGATAGCTGAGCGTAAAAATAGAGATCTATTGGAAAAAACTAGAGCATTAATGATACAAATGCATGTTCCTAAAATATTTTGGTCTCATGGAGTGTTATCTGCTGCATATCTAATCAATCGGCTACCTAGCCGAAGTTTATCCTTTGTATCTCCTCTTGAAGTATTGCAGAAACAGCCACCTGACTTATCTCATCTATGAGTATTCGGCTGCACATGTTTTGTGCATCTACAATCACAACAAAGGGACAAACTTGATCCAAGAGCTGCTAAATGTGTTTTTCTGGGCTATTCCTCAACGAAGAAGGGGTATAAATGCTATCACCCACCTTTGAAAAAATTATTTATCTCCAGAGATGTCAGATTTGAAGAAAGTCATGCATATTTCTCTCAAAATCAACAACAGGAATTGGTCGAACTATTTCCGTTACCTTGTGCAGCTCCTGTCGACGTGAGTGCACCTTCATCTATATTACCTACTGCTGCCAACTCTGATTCTTTATTATCTTTACCTGACGCCACCAGTACAGATTCTTCACCCGCTGCCACCTTTTCTGAAGAAAATATTGGTTCTGATAATCCACATGATGATAACAGCTATGATCTGTCATCCAGCACTGGACCGACTACTCATACTAGTATGGATGTTGAGGGGGAGTCAGCATCACAGCCACGAAGAAATCCTACTAGAAATCGTGCTCCTCCAACACGATTACGTGACTTTGTCACATGCAACACTGAACCGGTCGACCGCTTGAAGAAGGCTGAAGGTAAACCGGTCGACCGCTTGGAACCATCTATCACTTATCCTGATGAACCGGTCGACCGCTTGGAAGACAACATTGAACCGGTCGACCGGTTGGAAACATCTGCCACTTATCTTGATATGCATACTGAGGTGGAAGCATCTCAGCCACGACGAAATTCACACAGAAATCGTGTTCCCCCAACACGGTTACGGGACTTTATTACTTATGCAGCAAGATATCCTATCTCCAACTTCCTCACATATCAAAATCTGTCAAGCACACACTCTGCCTTCCTTAATGCTATTTCCAGTGTGCATGAACCACACAACTTTCATGAAGCTAACTCGCAGGCAGAATGGAGGCAAGCTATGTATGAAGAATTACAAGGCCCTTGATCAAAATAAAACCTGGAGCGTGGTCAAACTTCCTAAAGGTAAGCATACTGTTGGAAGTCGTTGGGTGTACAAAATCAAGTTCAAATCTGACGGAACAATTGATAGATACAAGGCACGCCTTGTGGCTCAGGGATATACTCAAACCTTTGGGGTAGATTACAAAGAAACTTTTGCACCCGTTGCAAAGATGAACACCATACGCGTCTTGCTATCTGTGGCCGTGAATAACGGATGGATGATGTGTCAAATGGATGTAAAAAATGCATTCTTGCATGGGAACCTTGAGGAAGAAGTTTACATGAGATTACCTCCTGGTCATCCCCAAGGTTCGGATTCCAGTTTAGCATGTCGACTGCACAAATCTATTTATGGGCTGAAACAATCCCCTCGTGCATGGCATGCCCAACTAAGTGCAGTTCTTGAAGAGAGTGGATTCACACGAAGTAATGCAGATTCCAGTCTATTTGTTCATCTTGAACCGAAGGTCAAACTAATGGTACTTATTTATGTCGATGATCTCATTATTGTGGGAAATGATGGCACAACAATCTCTCATCTCAAAGCTACTCTACAAAAAACATTTTTCCCATTACTGATCTCGGCAATTTAAAGTACTTTCTTGGGATCGAAATGGCCTCCTCTCATAAGGGGTTGTTCCTCAATCAACGCAAGTATGTCCTTGACTTGCTTAAAGATGCAGAAATGATGGATGCTAAACCTGCTCCTACTCCATTGGATAGTAAGTTAAAGCTTGACACCACTAGTGAACCTTTCCGGTCTATTAACTACTATCAACATCTTGTTGGTCGTCTTATTTATCTTACGATAACACGACCCGATATCACCTACTGTGATCGGCCTTGTGAGTCGGTTCATGCATGCTCCTACGGTGTTTCACTTAAATCTTGTCAAAGCGGATTATGCGCTATCTAAAAGGTTACGTTGGTCGTGGGATTGTTATGACCAATAACGGTCATACTCAAATCACTGGTTATAGTGATTTCGATTGAAAGTTGGAAATGTTGTTGATCGCAAATCAACCACTGGGTTCTGCATATTTGTTGGCGGTAATCTCATCTCCTGGCGGAGTAAAAAGCAACATGTTGTTGCACGATCTAGTGCAGAAGCTGAGTATCGTGCGATGGCATCTGCAGCATGTGAACTAATCTGGCTTAAAAGTCTACTACTTGATATGGGATTTTCTAGCCAGACTCCGATGACATTATTCTGTGACAATCAAGCAGCCATGCATATTGCAGCTAACCCCGTGTTTCATGAAAGAACAAAACACATTGAAGTTGATTGCCATTTTATTCGTCAACAAGTTCAGCAACAGATTATTGAAACTCGTTACATTCGCAGTCATGATCAACTAGCTGATATATTTACAAAGGTTCTCACTTCGGCTCATTTTCATCAACTATTATCCAAGCTTGGCTCAATCAATCCCCTTGATCCCGCTTGAGGGGGAGTATTGAAGAGGTGAACCGGTCGACCACTTGGAACACAAAGCTGAACCGGTCGACCGGTCTTCAAGTCCGAGAATCCAGAGTCTAGAATCCTGCTGATACAACAATTCTGCTGATACAAGGAAAGCTGATGATACAAGGAAAGCCGACGAGACGAGAATCCTTCTGCAATTAGAAAACATCTAGTTAGAATCATTGTGTAAATAGTCTTCTAGCTGTCATTGTTATATTTCCTAATTAAGAGGATTTATACTCTGTATATAAGCATTCCTCTGCAACGAGCAAAGGCATAATAAAGAAATTATTCTTGCTCACTTTTTCTTCAGCTGCAAAACATATATACTAATATAGTTATTTCATTTCATTGTTTTTTTCCTCCAGGAGAAACTATATTATGATATAATAGTTTTCATTTATATTTTCTTTCCGTGAGATTTTTATGTTACATTAAACAATTCACACAATTAAGATTATAATGGCTTCACCTCCGGCTATCAAAGCTGCGTACTGGCCTTCTTGGTCTCAAACTCTCCCGCATTCAGCCATGGACACCACTTTGTTCACTCACATCTTCTATGCCTTTCTGCGTGCCGAATAAAGTCACATTCAAGGTCGAAGTGTCCGAGCTCAAATATTGCTTCCACTGCTCGGGAATTTCACCGGCACCTACGTTAGAGTTTAGAAGAATATTCTAGAATAATGTAATGTGTATAAATAGAGAAGTGCACACACAACAAATGTATGCAAAACAGAATTCAATACAATGTAATTTCAAATTTCAGTTTCTCTCTCTTTCTCTCTTCTCCCTCTTCCCTTCTCTAAACTAATTCTTCTTCCAATTCTCAAACTCTCTCAATCCTAACATGGTATCAGAGCAGTTTTATGCTAGCGCATGATTTGATCCAATCTTCCGCAAGGCGATCCTTCAATGGATCATTCAAAGGCAAAGCAGCAGAGCAAGCACCATCGTGCATCGTAAAGAGGATTGCACAATTAAGCAGCAGAGCAAACACATAATCCAAGGATAGTTCATACAGAGGTAGATTCTATCTCGCTACGTCAAACTATAAGTCTCAATTACACTCATATCGGTTTGTTTCCTCTACCATATCATTTCATCTATGAGCCCTGAGAGGCTTCCTTGTTGAGAATCCGAGCGCCCGAGGCCAAATTACTATGAAATTCGATCATCGTAGTAGAACTTTTACTCTCCCTTTTTTTCTTTTTCTTTTTTTGCGATGTTGTTTTCTTTCAAGTATTTCAAAATTCAGGAGCAATCGGGGGAGAGGAGAATTAATTTACCGAGAGGTGTGGGCGGTCTTCGGTCTTGGAGTCGCTAGCACGGTATTTGGAGTGAGATGGTGGTTACGGATCAACGCTCGTTGTGAGTGGAGATTGAAGCTCCGGCTGCATCCACGTCCAAACCCTTGACCTCGGCATTGCTCTCGGCATTCTTGAGCAAATCCAGGGATGAACACGGCGGGACTTGGCGAGCCGGCGTCCTTGTCTTGCAAGATTTGGTAGGATTATCGGGCTCTCTAGAGTACCTCACCATGGTGGCTTATGAGCCTTCACCTTACGCTTGTCGAAGCTGTAGCTTCGTTGAGTGTGGAGCTAGCACACTCTATCTTAATGATCTTCTCTCCCACTTTAGAATCACCGGGGACGTGCTTCGCGAAAGATGCCATTTCATTTAGAAGCAAGGGTCGTTTATCCGTTTCAACGGAGATCAAAGAAAGGGCTGGCAAAATGAAGTGAATCGATTTGGCGAGAGAAGAGATGAGGTCTGCGGCGTGGTGAGAGAGGATTTAGTAGAAAACCTAGATTTTATGTTTGGGTGTGCTTTGTGTGTCGTTTGTGTGTGCTTTGTGTGCCGTTTTGAGTGTCTTTGTGTCGTTTATGTTGTGGTGTGCCGTTTTATGTCTATCATCCTACCGTTTTGATAAAAAAAAAGATTAAGAAAAACTTAATTCAATGAAGAAGAAGAAGAAGAAGAAGAAGAAGAACATGAATTCTTACACGGATTAAGAAATGCATCGGCAAAAACTTGAAAAAGATGAAGAAAAAACTTGAGAAAAGCTGAAGTAGATAAATGAAATTCAAACTCATTCTATCACCTCTCTTACCTCCCATTTCTTTTTTTTTCTCATCCCTCTCTTCTCAAAGTCTCACGAGAGACAAATGAAATTCTGGTCAAGAAATAGACCAATGAAATTCCTTCTCTTCTCTCGTTTACATACTGTTTGTTAAAAGAATTAAGTACTCTTGTATTTCATTTTCATTGTTGCAATCTTATGCTTGGTTTATCAAAGCATGAGATTGAGGGGGGATGTTAGAGTATAGAAGAATATTCTAGAATAATGTAATGTGTATAAATAGAGAAGTGCACACACAACAAATGTATGCAAAACAGAATTCAATACAATATAATTTCAAATTTCAGTTTCCCTCTCTTTCTCTCTTCTCCCTCTTCCCTTCTCTAAACTAATTCTTCTTTCAATTCTCAAACTCTCTCAATCCTAACACACCCTTCATCAGAAAAACCCACCAGTGAAAACACTAGTCGCATTTTGGGGGAGCCAGTAGTGATCCAGATCTATTTGCTCGAATGGTATCGAATGAAGGGTCGCGTAAAATTTTCATAGACTCGGCAATACAAGTGGCAAGAACATATGGATTTTTATGGGATGGATCTTGACTGGGAATTTCCTAGGAACCAAGAAGAGATGGCTGGCATGGGCCAGCTGTTTAAAGAATGGAGAGTTGCTATCAAGAAGGAAGCCGAGTCCACCCACCGTTCTCCTCTGTTGCTCACGGCTGCAGTCTCCTTCTCCGTCCAAATTCCATGGGGTGAAACCCCCCGGAGGTACGTATCCAGTTGAATCCATCGCCTTGAATTTATGATTGGTCGAGTTAATAAAAGTAAGATTGATTGTGCCTTGAATGATAGCACTAAGATTTCAGTTTACAAATATGATTTGTATTTTTTAAAAAACTTGATTATAATGTTGTTTAAATGACTTTCACTCGTGTTATTGTTGTAATTGTGAAAATAAAGAAATGATTGAGTTTAATTTGTTATAAATTTGTATTTATATATATTGAATGTCTATGACTCTTCGGTTTAGTCTCTTAGATTTCCATAACCCTTAAATTCATTTCATTCTCCTATAAATAGACCAGTTGTCTTGTATTGTTTACACTTTGAAAAAATAGAAGAATTTATAACAAGAAAGGTATTTCTTTCTTGTCTCTTTTGCTTATATTTTTATGTCTATATTTTTATATGTTAATTATTTATTCTATTTTTAACACGTTATCAACACGATTATTATATGGCTTGTATTGATTTTAATATATTCTCTTTTCATTATTGTAACTTATTTATGGCAAATTTTCTTTCACTTTTATTCATAGAAAGAGATTTATAGTTCTTGAAGAACAAGTATTACAAGTTTTTGAATAATTAAATAAATTAAAATTAGTTTCTGAAGAATTACATAAATTAAAAAGAGTTCCTGAAGAATTAAATAAATTAAATATAGTTCTTGACAAACTAGTATTTCTAAAGCTAAATAAATAATAGTCTTAAAGGAATGATTTTCCTGGAAAATTAAATAAATTAAATGCAGTACCTATCGTAGGTGTGGTAAGCATGGTCATTGGTCGTGTACCTATCGTACACCAAAACATCTTATATATTTATAGTAAGCCTCTACGAAACAAAAATACGGTTGAGACTAATTTTATTCATAAGGATATTAATAAAAAATTATAATGCTTGGATTGATGTTAATATTTATCTTGATATTTTTCGATTTCTTTGAAAACTTGGATAAGACAGAAAAACATGCTTAGTGGTGGAATCATTATAGATGATTAATAGTTCATATTTGAATTAAAATATTTATGTTATTTTGTTTACAATAAACATTATCAGTTTGGCTCAGGTTAAATAATAAATTTTGATTATCTTTTGAATAGTGACATAGCTTTTCATGGTGGAGATTTATGTCTGACATACAGTGCAACAACGCACACAATTCTTAAGAAAAAATAAATACTTTGAGTATTTGACATTAATCAAAGTTAATGTCACTACAATATCAGGTCCAGTAGACATGATTAAAGACTCTGGAAATACTAATATTGTGTTAACAAATAATACAAGATTGGGCATCAAAGATGCATTATATTCACCTGAGTCTAGAAAGAAATTTACTCAGTTTTAAGAATATACGTGCTAATGGTTATCATATTGAAACAATAGATCATGTTGCATGTTCTCAAGGTAAATTAATTATCAGACCATCACCATCAAGGGTTTTTATATAATCACCATCTTTTCTCAAAAGAATTCAATGAGATATATGTGGGCCTATACATCCACCATGCAGATTTTTTAGATATTTCATGGTATTGATTGATGCATCAAGTAAATGGTAACATATTTGTTTACTTTCCAGTCGAAATATCACATTTGCTGGATTAATAGCACAAATTATTAGACTACGTGCGCAATTTTCTGATTATCCTCTCAAGCAAATTCGATTGGACAACGTTGGTGAGTTTACTTCTCTTGTGTTTATGCTTTTGTTTCTCTTGTGCCTCTTTAACATCATCACTCGTCAAAAAAAAAAAAAGATCAATTCCTTAGCAACCTCACAGAAATGAGTAAGAGTAGATGAAAAAATATGTATTTAGTTTGATGAGAGATTAATTTAGTGACCTGCATGTATGTTGTGGTAGTTGTGCAGGTTATGATAAATCCCGGCTGCGAACAGTTTTGGGTTTTTCTCTCTCTTCTGCAGCTGCAACTTATGTCTAAGTCCTTTATGTGAGTAGATTGTTTATTTTAGTCCCTAAAGTTTTGATTTTTGATTTTTTTAATTGAAAGTTTGGTTATTTTCAACTGTACCCTTCAATTAAAACTGATTATATATGTTGATTTGTATTTCAGTCCTTAATCTTTTGATTTTTAATTTTTTTTTCTTCCTATAATTTTTTCGATGCGCAAGTTTTAACTTGTTTTAATTTTTAGAAAACTTGCACTTGACAGAAATTCTGTATAAATTTATTATTTTGACTAATTTATATTATAATAAAAAAATTCTTATATAATTAATATTTTTTTGTGTTGAAAAAAATTTGACACCGCTCAGGGGCATTTACTATTAGAAATATAATCCCCGTGTCAAATGTAAAAGAGGAGAGGATCAAGATTTGATCGTGGACTTACTTATATGCAACGAAAGTTCATTAAAGCTCAAGATTCCCGGCATGAATTAAGGAAAGTAGCCGTACTAGAAATCCAATTACTGCCCCCATCAGGTTTGAACATGTAAATTTCATCTCCGTTTACTACATGTTTATACTATGACAACAGATTAGAGATATATCGAGATCAAAGTTCACGCAACATGAAAAGACTGAAACTTATTCATTTTTCTGCACTGATGCGACCTCCAACCACCAAGCAGTTCTTTGACGTTAGGTGCATTCACTTTAATGTTGATTCTGACTTTTCTTTTCTTCTTACATTGCTTTGAAATTCTATTACTACAAATATCATAGGGGATGTCTGTACAGGTAAGGGCTGGCCGTTTAAGTGGGAAGAGGATCATCGAAGGCTTCTATAACTGCAAATTTCAATGAAATTGAGCTCAAATCATCAGCCAGCAGTAGTCAATACATGTATATGATTTTACGAGTTATCTTATAATTTTAATAATTTTGATCGGTTTTTTTGCACCAGGACTCGAGTTTCACTATGTATGTTTACCTTGCTCATTCACTGGACTTACAGGATATTTGTGAATCTAAAAATTAGTTGTGGCTAGTGTTTTTATTCAGCAGCAGTCGCTTGTGATAAAGGACACCATGTTGTCATTAAAGAGCCGACATTGTATGATTTACGAAATTAAGAAAATTCAAATTGTTTGAAGGACAAAATTGATGAATAAAATTGATGAAAAAACTTGTTAGGGGGCAATATTGATACCAACCCAATAGCTGAGGGGTGGGATATTAATTGGATTCTACCACATCTACAGATGTCTAGGTCGTCGATATTAATGGGCTTGTCCAGGACAAGGACAAGGACTATACAAATTCTTGGTCTTCGGTTTATTTCACTTTCGCTCTGCCGGCCACATTTATTATCTGGCCTGTCCATCAGCTGCCTTAAGATGATTTGGAAACGAGTGAGGTGTGAGTTTCATCCAAGTTAACAACATGTTTGTAAAATAAAATTAAAACGACTCTAGTTTTACTGGAGTTTTTTCAAACTATTTTTACTTATAAATATATTAAAATAATATTACATGTCACTGGGCTCTTGCTGAACATTTGCAGCTTGTCTTTCTAAATCTGCCTTCCAGGTATTTTTACCAGGCAAGCTCCAATGGTATCGAGAATTGCTATCATCATCCTCTTTCATGTATTTCTCTCTTTAAATTCGCATCCTGCAAAAGCACAAGCATGGATCAAAGCTGGCTATTGGTATTATCACACTGATCTCCCACTTTCTAAAATAAATTCTACCCTCTATACTCACCTTATCTGTGCTTTTGCTAACCTTAATTCATCTTCGTATCACCTGTCTATCCCCTCCTCAGATGACTTTTCCGCCTTCACAAACACCGTAAAACAGAAGAATCCATCGATCACGACCTTACTATCCATTGGAGGCGGACGCGCAAACTATTCAACTATCTCTGCAATGGCAGGCAATTCTACTTACAGGAAATCTTTCATTGATGACTCAATAAAAACAGCGAGGCATTACGGCTTTCAAGGGCTAGACTTCAGCTGGCTTTCGGCCAACACAAGCGATAACATGGCCAACATGGGTACCCTCTTCGAAGAGTGGCGTGCTGCTATTGCTATGGAGACGAGAAACTCTAGCCTGTCAGAACTCATCCTGACAGCAGCCGTTCGGCTGTCGCCACCACTGGATTCTGTGAGTTTCCCTATAGACTCTATGCGGAGGAATTTGAATTGGATTCATGTACTGGCCTATGACTACTACTTGCCTGAAGGGTTTAAGTTTACGGCTGCTTCCGCAGCTTTGTATGCTCCTGATAGTGATGTTTGCACTGATACTGGAATAGGAGCATGGATTATAGAAGGATTACCGGCTAGTAAGTTGGTTTTAGGGTTGCCTTTCTTTGGTTATGCGTGGAAACTTGCAAACCCGACTGAAAATTCCATCGGCGCACCAGCAACGGGACCAGCCGTTACAAAAGAGGGAGACATGAGCTATAAGGAAATCAATAATTATTCCAAAACACAAGGAGCAGTTGGTCCTATCTACAATTCCTTTTATGAAGTAAATTACGTCATTGTGGGTTCAGATTGGATTAGTTTTGATGGTGTCGATGTTGTTAGAATTAAGGTTTCTTATGCTAAGGAGAAGGCCCTCCTCGGGTATGTTGTCTGGGAAATCTCTCAAGATGACAACTGGGTACTCTCTCAAGCAGGTATTAGAATGTTCTTAAACCGCAAAATGTTTTTTGACCAATGTGATAACAATGATGTCAAGAGGTTGTCCTTGATTGATTAATTTGATTGTTGTGCAATATAAAGAGAATCATGCCAGATATTCTTTATATATGAAATCTTGTGAATTCCTACTTGCTTCAGGATCGTGTAGCTATTTGTCATTAAGGCTTGTCATAATGCTGGATCGTGTAGCTACTTGTAGTTTTTTTTATCTTTTGTGTGTTTAGCTGGTTGGATATTGCCTGCCTATTTAAATTGGAGAATTGGTACCATCTGGCCAACAAAAAACAATAATTTATCATCCTTGAATGATCTGTGATTGCATTTTTTTTATGGAAAACATCTGCATCATCTTCTTTTAAATCTTTCGTGCTCATATCCTAGGTTGGATAGTCATCTAGGTTGTTGATGATCGGATGTGCCCGAAACAGGTAATTCGATAAGGCAAGAGAAAGCTTATACATTTGCGGCAATAATTTAGACCAACTCATGACATAAAAGAAGAAGAAATTAACAGTATCTTAAGAATTTACTGGACACCGAAAGTTCTGATCACTAATTCACATAATATGTTTATGTCCTCAGCTGGAGGGGTTGACTCAGGTGGAGGGGTCGATCACAAACAAACACGACTACCAAAATCCCGTATCATCTTGACGACAACTGCTGCTGTTATTATTCTACTGGGGTTGGCATTTTATTTCATAAGAATTAGAATCCCCAAATCAAAGAGTAAGGAAACAAAGTTGAAAGTAAATAATGCGGCAGCTGCAGGCGACTTCAACAGCAATAATCCTGATATGATAGTATATAGTTTGGCAGACATTGGGAAAGCTACAGACCAGTTTATTTTTGAAAATAAGCTTGGGGAGGGTGGATTTGGCCCTTTTTACAAGGTAATCAACTAATTATTCTTTATAGGTTTCAATGGGACATTATTCTTCAACTCATGATGCTATATTTTGTTGAGGATTCGTGGAGATATGCAACCATGTGCAAGAATGCACTGTGATTAAGCATCTCTAGAGACATATAGAACTTGTGAAAATGGAATCATTAAGTTTCTGTCTCCTACCATTTAGAGCACCCTGTCTCTTTTGCAGTGGAATATTAGGACGAGATATGTTTATCTCCAAGCATTCTGATCTCAGTCTTTGAGTGAGAGAATCTAGCATGACATTCTGTTTTTCCAGGGTGTTTTACCAGGTGGACAAGAAATAGCAGTGAAAAAACTTTCAAAATCCTCTAAGCAAGGATTTGATGAATTCAAGAATGAGGTCATGCTTACAACAAAATTACAGCATGTAAATCTCGTGAAAGTTTTGGGATTTTGCATTAACAGAGAAGAGAAGATGCTGATCTATGAGTACATGCCAAACAAAAGCCTGGACTATTACCTATTTGGTCAGCAATCAACATCCTTTTATGCTTGGATTTTCAGAAATAAAAAAAGATTTGAGTGTGATTTAGTCCTTTTTTGCATCACAATTTCTTGATATTCTTTTGCATGTTCTTGTCAGTAAGCTGGAAGATGCTTGTAGCCTTGATAGTTTGTTATCTGATATAACAGATCCGATTCGGCGATATCTGCTGGATTGGAAGAAAAGGGAAGAAATCATTGAAGGGATTACTCAAGGCCTTCTATACCTCCAGGAATATTCGAGGCTGACAATTATCCATCGAGACTTGAAAGCCAGCAACATTTTACTGGATGGGGATATGAAGGCTAAGATATCTGATTTTGGCATGGCTAGAATTTTCGCAAAAGATGAACATGAAGCAAACACTGACCGGCTTGTTGGGACATAGTGAGCATCATTCACAACTCCATTTCATACATAAATTCTTTTTGAAAACTTAAACATTGTGGTGATGAAATCTTCCTGTGCAGCGGTTATGTTCCTCCGGAATACGTCAGAAGGGGCCAGTATTCCGTAAAATCTGATGTTTACAGTTTTGGAATAGTACTACTGCATATCATAAGCGGCAAGAAGAATGGCTCTTTGTATGGTTCTGATGAAAGTTTAAGCCTCCTAGAACATGTAAGTTTCTTGATAATTAACACAACTAACGAATATTTTAGATTTTGCATTTGCCATGGATTATTGTGGTTTCTGTTAATTGCAGGCTTACGAGCTGTGGAAAGATGATAGAGGGATGGAGATCATGGATCCATCGCTGGATGATACATTTTCCTCATGTAAATTAATCAAATGCCTGCAAATTGCACTGCTATGTGTCCAAGAAAATCCTATTGATAGGCCGTCTATGCTGGAAGTTTCTTCAATGCTCAAAAACAAAACTGCCATTGTTACCATTCCCCGAAGGCCTGCTTTTGCAGTGAAGACAGACGAGGATGACAAAAATAGAGGAGATCGATTGCACTCGGAGATTTGTTCAGTTGATGGCGCAACAATTTCGCAAGTCGTCGGACGATGAGGAAGTATTTTCTTGCTGATGCCTGAAGCTAAATATGTTTACAGGCTTCAACAGCTAGCTCGTCGTGTTTTTTTTTAAAAAAAAAATTTACAGCAAAAGTTAATGGAATCAAACAACTCTAGAGGCCTGCATCTGTTAGAGTTGATTCAGGATCTGCAACTTAACTATAATGCTATGCAACATGCCTCTTTCCACTAAGCAGCTAGTCCTGAATAATTTTGCTCACTAGTTTTTATGTCTCGGGACAACTTTCGATACGTAAATCAATCATACTTCTTTTTTCTTTTTATTTTTCTTTTCCTTTTTATAAAGAGTAATATAAAAGCATACTTCTTAGAACTAATTTGAAAGGTAAAAATATAAGATAATTACATTATCCTTATAAGATAATTTATAATTGATATTAATAATTATATATATAAATTATTATTGATATTTATTAGATTGATATTCAATATTTCTTTTTATAATATTCACATCTTATAAACTATATATATATATATATATATATATATATATATATATATGACCTAGGTTTCTTTGGAAAAAAAATTACCATCATTGATTTGAAATATTTTTAATTTAATAATATGAATAATAAATCTTATAAAATAAAAAAATTATGGAATTTGTTTTTAACAATAATTATGGTCTCACCAATTTTTATTATTTCCACTGTTATTAAGGTTTTTTTTTACATTTTAATTTGTGTTGGTGATTATTTTAAAATTGATATTTTTTAAATTCTTTTTATTTATCCTTCGAATCAAATAATTTTTTAAAATTAGCTTATATTTATTTTTATTTTTTCATATATTTAGTTTTCTTATTGCTTTTTCGTTAATATTGTTAGCTATTGAAATTTATAATTCTTATACATAAGGCATTCAAAATAATGATAATGATTATTTATAAAAAAAAATTTATATATAGATATGTAAGACTAATTATATATTATAATATTTATTTAATATTAACATCTTAAAATATATATAAAAAAAAATAAACTTATTTTTTTTTTATAAATCTCACATTAATTTAATATACAATTGATTGTAGAGCATGTAGTCCCTTTTGGTGGCGAATATACAATTGATTTTTGCCCCAACTTCTGGGGAACCACACTGTTCTTCTGCGGCATGTCATGGTCAAGAGAAGCCCATTGGTTTGATATCTACGATGCTTCCAGGGATTCTAGTCGTTGTGGTAATTGCAATTGGACAGTAGAAGCAACTGGGCCATGCATGGATTATTATAATTATTATACCAAGGAATTCGTGTGTTATCCTTGGAATGACAAGGCATCTCTTCAGTAAACCGCTCGCTCGCTCTATCTCACTCTGTATTCAATTTGCAAGCTGCACAAAACGGAACCACAAAAAAATAAGTGCACCATTTATTAATCCATTTATTTTACAGCCTAATTTTCTTTGTATAATACCACATAAATTCAAGCAATTTGAAGTTAAGCGACCTTTTACAATATCTAAAAGATGAGGGTGTGAGGTTAAGCTGAGAAGAAAAGGGCTGGCAAATTAGAAGCCCGGCGGGCTCGTGGTTATGAAACTTTTTGTTTTTTCTAGGCACCATTATTTTCCCTGCTTTCTTTTGGACAAGGTGGAAGCTGCAAACAGCTAAAACAGGGGAAAAGAGATGCTTCAGCATCTCTCTGTTCTGGAGAAGGAAATTTCCTAGCACTTTCCTCTTGCCTTGGCGTGTTCTGCAGGCTGTCAGATAAAGGTTTCATTCCAAGATGGTAAAATCATTCGACTTTCTGTCGGTAAAACTTTCATGAATTTTGTAATTTCAATATGAATAACCTTTCTTTGACAAAATTAACTTGAATTTTTTCTGTGTTTTTCTCTTACCATGACAACATGATCAAGGTGATAGCAAATTGGGAATTGATTTTATATTCATGGAGTCAAATCATTGTCGTTTCTTACACTTGAATCCTAGTAGGACTTGAATACAGGAAAGACTACATTCTTAGTTGTGTTTGTGATTGTCAAATTTTGAGACCTAACTGTTGTTTCTCTTTGTTATCCAACTTGTATCGAAGTCAATATCGTTCTTTGGATGCCACAGCTTCTTAATGGGATTCCTCAATTGATCTCCTAGCAAATTAAATAAGAGAACAAGAATCGTGAAGTTCAAGAATCTCCTGGCAAAAATTTCTGCATATTTGTTGTGGTAGATGTGCAGGTTCTGATAAATCAAGTGTTTGCCGATAGGCTTAATTTTCATTTCATATAGCAGCTATTTATATATAAAAATAGCGATCTTCAAATTAACTAAAATATAAAATGCGTTGCCATTTTATTGTTCAGTTTTGCGCTGTTCACCTAGACACAGTTCACTGTAGATTGCTACAGTGAAATTACCATTTTACCCCAGGACCAAAAAATTTTAACCCCCACGACCGGGGGTATTTTTGAAATTTTTAAGGGGCATGGATGATATTTCTGAATTTTTGTACAGTAAAACAACTAAATTAGCCCCCGAAAACTACAAAAAAGTAGCCCCGGGTTCGGGGGTGTTTCCAGTTTTTCCAAAATCTCTGCACAGTAAAACTACTGAAATAACCCCTGAAAAAGACAAAATAGAATATTGTTGCGGGGGGTAGCGTGGTATTTTCTGCACCGGTTTTTCATGATTATTACTGGGTGCATGGGTGTATAAGTAATTGACCACTATTTTTTTTTTTTGAAACATTGCAGGCACGTCGTGCGGACGCGCCCGTAGTGTTTCATGCGCACACGTCTTTAAGGTGGCGCATGCGGGGACTTTAGGCGGTCGAAACTGCACTTCCGCCATTTCAGCTGGTGCGCCGCCCTATTCTCTGTCTACTGGTGCGACGCGTGTTGGTATCTGGTGTTTGGGCAATTGTCGCCGAACGGTTTTGGATTTATTCTCCGTTTTCTCTCTCCTGCCGCCGCAACTTATGTCTAAGTCCTTCATGTGTGTATGTTGTTTATTTTAGTCCTTGAGGTTTTGATTTGTTTTTATTCCTGATTTTTTTAATTGAAAGTTTGATTGTTTTCAATTGTGCCCTTCAATTAAAACTGATTATATATGTTGGTTGTCATTTCAAAGTCCCTTATTCTTTTTATTTTTTATTTCTTTTTGGTTCCTTTAATTTTTTTGGTACACAAGTTTTAATTTTGTCCTCCAATTGAAATTGGTCATATATGCTACTTTTCATTTTTGTTCTCATTCTTTTAATTTTTGAACAAAATTAAACAGCAATTACCTTTAAAATTGTCATTATTTGTTTCGGTCCCAAAGTTTTATTTGTATCAATTTTATCCTTAAATTGGTATTATATATATATATATATATATATATATATATATATATATATATATATATTGTTTTAATTTGTTTTAATTGTGTGCTTCAATTGAAATGGGTCATATATGTTACTCTTCATTTTAGTCCTTATTCTTTTATTTTTTTTAACAAAATTACATTGCATTTAAAAAAAATACTTTTATTTGTTTCAATCCCATGGTTTTTATTTGTTTCAATTTTATCCTTCGATTGAATCTAATTATATATTTTATTTTTTATTTTGATCCTTATTCTTTGAATTTCTTATTTGATAATAATTCCTTTGGTTTTTTTGTCATTCTTGGACAATGTGTATTTTTTATTTGTATTTATACATCTATGCTTTTATTGTTTGTTTTAATTTTTGTCCTTTTTTAGTGGGGTTTTATTTTTAATGGATTCAATTCTGAAATTTTAATTTATGTTGGTGATCATTTTAAAATTAATATTGCTCATTTTTTCCTTTTATTCATTTTTTTATGTTTTCTGTTATTTTTATTTGTTCATTGGATAAGATGATTTTTATGATTTTATTTTTTGCACAATAATAATGATAATTTTAGTGGTTATTTTTTACTATTATTATTTTGTAACAATGTTTTGCTTTTTTTTAGTTTTTCGGGAAACTTTAATGATATTAATTGTTTGGGCAATAATATTGATATTAATTTCAACTATTATAGTAATGATAATGAGAGTAACATAAAGATGGATTTTCAATTTGTGTAATTTGATTATTGTAGGTATTTTCACAATTTATATTTTGATTTTGTGTTTGATTTACAAAGGTCAACGATCAATTTATATTTGATTATTGCAGTTACGAGTAGGTGATTACTTCTCTTCTTTTTTTTGCGAAATACAGAAGATTTCAGAAAAAAATACTGTATTTAATTCCTAATTAATTCATTTTGGTCTCGATTAAAACATTTTCTAATTTTAACCCTTAATAGGCTTGCTTTGCTCAGCTGTGATTTATTGCACAGCAACACTCTCCTTTCAGGAATATTAGTTGTTTCATAAAATATTTGTTTTTTTTAAATATATATATATATATATATATATATATATATATATATATATATATATATTACGAGTAGGTGATTACTTCTCTTTTTTTTTTTTTGCGAAATACAAAAGATTTCAGAAAAAAATACTGTATTTAATTCCTAATTAATTCATTTTGGTCTCGATTAAAACATTTTCTAATTTTAACCCTTGATAGGCTTGCTTTGCTCAGCTGTGATTTATTGCACAGCAACACTCTCCTTTCAGGAATATTAGTTCTTTCATAAAATATTTGTTTTTTTTTAATATATATATATATATATATATATATATATATATATATTGGAAGCAAAAACAATTAATAAATATATTTTAAAAAAACAAATATGTATTAATAATTATTATTTTTTTGAATAAGAGTCAATCTTCAATTGGACCACAATATATATATATATATATATATATATATATATATATATATATATATATATACTAGAAAATGCCCCCGCGCTTCGCCGCGGGCGGCACAATTTTTTTTTCAATGTAAAAAATATTAATTATGTGTATTTTTTATCATAATATAAATTTAGCTAAAAAAATATATCTGTGCAGAATTCATGTCAAGTGCAAGTTTTCTATAAAATATATGAATTTAAAATCAATATAAAGTTAAATAAAAAACATAAATTTATCATCACCATTAAAAAAGCAAGAAAACTCGGATATCTGAATTATTCAGTTCACTGTATTAAGATTAGTTCATTTTATAATTCAATTTAAATGAAACAAAAATAAAATTTAAATTGTGAAAATGCCCACAATAATAAAATTAAAAATTTAAATTTTTTATTTTTATTTTTTATTTTAAATTAAAAAATTGATGTTTTTAGATGATTTTGATTTATTAATGTAAAAAATAATTTTAAAAAATAAAAATAAAAATATTATAAAACTTTTCTGACCAAAAACACTTTAAAAAACAAACTCAATTGTACTCAAACAAAAGATTTATAAAAGAAAGTAATAAAAAACCAATAACTAAAATTATCATTATTATTGTGTAAATAGTAAAATCATAAAAATCATTCTATCCAAAGAACAAATAAAAATAAAAGAAAAGAAAAAAACAATAAGTAAAGGGAAAATGGAAGCAGTATTAATTTTAAAATGACTACCAATTTAAATTAAGATCTCAGGATTGAACCGATCAAAAAAAATCCCAATAAAAAAACCTATAAAAAAACTAAAAGTATAGATGTATAAATATGAATAAAAAATATACATAGTCTAAGAATTTAAAAAAAAAACTAAATGAATTAATATAAAAAACCCTAGAAAAATTAAATAAAAAAATAAATAGTTAAATTTCTATCCACAAAAAGATGAATACATAAATTGAAAATATGTCCTTATGTGATTGTTATTATCTTACTATAAAGTTAAAATTATTATCAACATTACTGTCAAACACAATCTCAATAATAAAATGATATGGAAAAACTCATTAAAAAAAAACCACTGAAATTATCATGATCATTGCATAAATAGTCAAATCATAAAAATAATCCAATCCAAAGAAAAAAAAGAAGCAAAAAACAAAACAAATGAACAAAGAGAAAAAATGAGCAATATTAATAAAAAAGTAATTCAAATAATTAAATTGCCCTGGAAAATTATTACAAAAAAGCAAAATATTTGTATAAAAAACAATAAAAAAATCAATCAATAAAAAATAAAAAATAAACATTTAAAAAAAATGAATTAATAGAAAATAAAAAATTAAAAGAATAAGATGAAAAATAACATATATTAAATTAATTCCAATTGAAGGATAAAATAAATAAATAAATAAAATACTTGGAGGACCAAAAAGAAATAATGCAAACTGCTGCCATTATAAAAAATTAGAAGAAGAGGGACTGAAATCAAACTTTGTATATATTACCAATTGCAATTGGAGGACCAAATCAAAAAAATCAAAACATTAGGGACTGGAGCTGAATATGGAGTAATAATTGAAGTAATAAAAAATAAATACAAAATCAAAAGTATAAGGACTGAAATAAAACTTTCTTATATAATTAGTTTTTATTGAAGGGCACAAATGAAAATAATAAAACTTTAATTTGAATAAATCAGTCATAAAAATGAAATCAAAACCTAAGGGACCAAACTGAACTTGACACCAACATTAGGGACTGGAGCTGAATTTGGAGGCGGAAGGAGAGAGAAAGGCGATGTCGGAGAGAATACCGTCCGCCGCGGCTTAACCGGACATCGGTGAAGTGAACGAACGCGCCGCGACGGAGGATAGAGGACCTCCCGGCGCATCTTCTGTCAAGGCGGGAGTAAATTTTTGACGGCGTAAAGCCACCACACGCGCCGACACAGTGGCGCGTCAGCGTGGAATGCTGCTGGCGCGCCCGTGCTACGCGCCAGCCGACCGCGCGGAAAAAGAATAAAATAATGGCGTAATTACCAAGACACCCCTGCTCCCAACTATAATTACAAAAATACTTGACGGGAAAGTACGCCCCTGTCCCCGTCTCTTGTTAGCTATTTTGTCGTTTTATGGGCCCTTTTTCGTCTGCGCACTGTGCCAAAAAAGATGGAAAACCCGAGAGAGACCCTGCTACCCTGTGCACTATTTTGTCTTTTTCGGGGGCTAGAAACGTCAATACACTGTTCACAGGCGAAAAAGACAAAAAAAAAAGGTACACATACACCCGCGAAGCACCGGGACAAATTGCGAGTCCACAGTGCACATGAGTCACGCGCTACAGTAAACGGATGCACAGGAAATGTGCGACGCCTTTTATTTTATAGTTAATATATATATATATATATATATATATATATATATATATATATATATATATATATATATATATATATATATATATATATATTGAAAATCTTGAGATGATACATTACCCGGTGGCCTATTCTATCCTCTCTTTTTTTTCTAGAGAGAGATGGAGACTTCGACTAGTAAACGGATGAACAACACTTAACCACTTTAATTACGAGGGAAGCATTTGCATTTATAAGGATGGTTGAGAGTCATTTTTAGTTGCATTTATAAGTGATTAATATTATTTTTAAAAGTATTTTTTATTTAAAAATATATTAAAATGATATTTTTTATTTTTAAGAAAATAATTTTCTAGTGGCTTTACAAGCTTGAGGAACCACAGATGGGGTTGTTGTCGCAAATGAAGGTGGTTTTGACATGGGCTTTTGTTCTTGTTCCGCAAGGTGGCGGCGGGGGTTTATCTTTAAAGCGGCGGAGGAGAAGGGGAGGAGGAAAAGAAAGAGAGAAAGGAGGGAGAAGGAGAGAAGTGAAGCCATGAAAATGTGAAGAAAGTTTCTTAGTTTTCTTGGATAATACGTGGTAGATGTTAACTCCGTCGTTAATGCTGTCATGTTAACGAAGGTGTTTATAATGGCGAGTTTGAATTTAACGTGTGGAGTGGAGTGGTCAAAGATTGAATCAATGGAATTTAAGATTTTGGGTTCTTTGTTTGGCAGAGATTGTGGAAGGCAGAGACAGGGATTGGTCACTAGGTTGCTATGAGTCTGGTCCCCTGGGAGTGGTTACTGAGTCTTGTCACAGGGCAGGGCGAGGTGGGTGATGGAAGAGGAAAGTGAAACCTAAGTTCTTTGACGTTAGGTGCATTCACTTTAATGGTGATTCTGACTTTTCTTTTCTCCTTACATTGCTTTGAAATTCTATTACTACAAATGTCATAGGGGATGTCTGTACAGGTAAGGGCTGGCCCTTTAAGTGGGAAGAGGATCATCGAAGGCTTCTATAACTGCAAATTTCAATGAAATTGAGCTCAAATCATCAGCCAGCAGTAGTCAATTAATGTATATATTTTACGAGTTATCTCATAATTTTAATAATTTTGATTGGTATTTTTGCATCAGAACTCAAGTCTCATTATGTACATTTATCACCCCACGATACCTTACTTATTCACTGGCTTGCAGGATATTTGTGAATCTGAAAATTAGTTGTGGCTAGTGTTTTTATTTAGCAGCAGTCGCTTGTGATAAAGGACAGCATGTTGTCATTAAAGAGCCGACATTGTATGATGGACGAAATTAAGAAAACTCAAATTGTTTGAAGGACAAAATTGATGAAAAAACTTGTTCGGGGGCAATATTGATACCAACCCAATAGCTGAGGGGTGAGATATTTGATTGGATTCTACCGCATCTACAGATGTCTAGGTCGTCGATATTAATGGGCTTGTCCAGGACAAGGACAAGGACTATACAAATTCTTGCCCTGTCGCTCTGCCGGCCACATTTATTATCTGGCCCTGTCCATCAGCTGCCTTAAGATGATTTGGAAACGAGTGAGGTGTGAGTTTCATCCGAGTTAACAACATGTTTGTAAAATAAAATTAAAACGACTCTAGTTTTACTGGAGTTTTTTCAAACTATTTTTTACTTACAAATATATTAAAATAATATTACATGTCACTGAGCTCTTGCTGAACATTTGCAGCTTCTGTCTTTCTAAATCTGCCTTCCAGGTGTTTTTACCAACCAAGCTCCAATGGTATCGAGAATTGCTATCATCATCCTCTTTCATGTATTTCTCTCTTTAAATTCACATCCTGCAAAAGCACAAGCATGGATCAAAGCTGGCTATTGGTATTATGACAGTGGCTTTCCAGTTTCTGACATAAATTCTACCCTCTATACTCACCTTATCTATTCTGCTGCTGGCCTTAATTCATCTTCGTATCACCTGTCTATCCCCTCATCTGAGTTTTCCGCCTTCACAAACACCGTCAAACGGAAGAATCCATCGATCACTACCTTACTATCCATTGGAGGCTGGGACACAGAGTATTCAACACTCTCTGCAATGGCAGGCAATTCTACTTACAGGAAATCTTTCATTGATGACTCAATAAAAACAGCGAGGAATTATGGCTTTCAAGGGCTAGACTTCAGCTGGCTTTCGGTCAGCACAAGCGATATGGAGAACATGGGTACCCTCTTCGAAGAGTGGCGTGCTGCTATTGCTTTGGAGACAAGAAACTCTAACCTGTCAGAACTCATCCTGACAGCAGCCGTTCAGAATTCGACAGACGAGAATTATGGGAGTTTCCCTATAGACTCTATGCTGAGGAATTTGAATTGGATTCATGTACTGACCTATGACTACTCCATGCCTGAAGACGATAACGTTACGGCTGCTTCCGCAGCTTTGTATGCTCCTGATGATAGAAATGTTAGCACTGATTATGTAATAGCGGCATGGATTAATGAAGGATTACCGGCTAGTAAGTTGGTTTTAGGGTTGCCTTTTTTTGGTTATGCGTGGAAACTTGCAAACCCGAATGAAAATTCCATCGGCGCACCAGCAACGGGACCCGCCGTTACAGAAGCGGGAGACATGACCTATAAAGAAATCAATAGATATTCCAAAACACAAGGAGCAGTTGGTCCTATCTACAATTCCTCTTATGTAGTAAATTACGTCATCGTGGGGTCAGATTGGATTAGTTATGATGGTGTCGATGTTGTTAGAAAAAAGGTTTCTTATGCTAAGGAGAAGGCCCTCCTCGGATATGTTGTGTGGGAAGTCTCTTATGATGACAACTGGGTACTCTCTCAAGCAGGTATGAGAATGTTCTTAAACCACAAAATGATTTTTTGACCATTGTGATAACAATGATGTCAAGAGGTTGGCCTTGATTGATTAATTTGATTGTTGTGCAATATATAGAGAATCCTGCCAGATATTCTTTATATCCGAAATCTTATGGATTCCTACTTGCTTCAGGGTAAAACCAAGAGGCCATCATCAGCTATTTGTCATTAAGGCTTGTCATAATGCAGGATTGTGTACCTACTCGCAGTTTTTTTAATCTTTTGTGTGTTTAGCTGGTTGGATATTGCCTGCCTATTTAAATTGGAGAATAGGTACCATCTGGCCGCCAAAAAACAATCATTTATCATCCTTGTATGATCTGTGATTGCATATTTTATGGAAAACATCTGCATCATCTTCTTTTAAATCTTTCTTGCTCATATCCTAGGCTGGATAAGTCATCTAGGTTGTTGATGATAGCATGTGCCAGAAACAGGTAATTCGATAAGTCAAGGGAAAGCTTATACATTTGCGCCAATAATTTAGACCAACTCATGACATAAAAGAAGAACAAATTAACAGTATCTTAAGAATTTACTGGACACCGACAATTCTGATCACTAATTCACATAATATGTTTATGTCCTCAGCTGGAGGGGTCGACTCTGCTGGAGGGGTCGACTCAGGTGGAGGGGTCGATCACAAACGACCAAAATCCCGTATATTGATTATCATCGTGACGACAACTGCTGCTGTTATTATTCTACTGGGCTTGGCATTTTATTTCATAAGAATTAGAATCCTCAAATCAAAGAGTAAAGAAACAAAGTTGAAAGTAAATAATGCGGCAGCTGCAGGCGACTTCAACAGCAATAATCCTGACATGATAATATATAGTCTGGCAGAAATTGGGAAAGCTACAAACCAATTTATTTTTGAAAATAAGCTTGGGGAGGGTGGATTTGGCCCTGTTTACAAGGTAATCAACTAATTATTCTTTATAGGTTTCAATGCGACATTATTCTTCAACTCATGATGCTATATTTTGTTGAGGATTCGTGGAGATATGCAACCATGTGCAAGAATGCACTATGGTTAAGCATCTCTAGAGACATATAGAACTTGTGAAAATGGAATCATTAAGTTTCTTTTGCACTATGTTTATCTCCGAGCATTCAGATCTCAGTCTTTGAGTGAAAGAAACTAGCATGACATTCTGTTTTTCCAGGGTGTTCTACCAGGTGGACAAGAAATAGCAGTGAAAAAACTTTCGAAATCCTCTACTCAAGGATTTGATGAATTCAAGAATGAGGTCATGCTTACAGCAAAATTACAGCATGTAAATCTCGTGAAAGTTTTGGGATTTTGCGTTGACAGAGAAGAGAAGATGCTGATCTATGAGTACATGCCAAATAAAAGCCTAGATTATTACCTATTTGGTCAGCAATCAGCATCCTTTTATGCTTGGATTTACAGGGAAAAAAAAGATTTGAGTGTGATTTACTCCTTTATTGCATCACAATTTCTTGATATTCTTTTGCATGTTCTTGTCAGTGAGCTGGAAGATGCTTGTAGCCTTGATAGTTTGTTATCTGATATGACAGATCCGATTCGGCGATATCTGCTGGATTGGAAGAAAAGGGAAGAAATCATTGAAGGGATTACTCAAGGCCTTCTATACCTCCAGGAATACTCGAGACTGACAATTATCCATCGAGACTTGAAAGCCAGCAACATTTTACTGGATGGGGATATGAAGGCTAAGATATCTGATTTTGGTATGGCTAGAATTTTCGCAAAAGATGAACATGAAGCAAACACTGACCGGCTTGTTGGGACATAGTGAGCATCATTCACAAATCCATTTCATACATAAATTCTTTTTGAAAACTTAAACATTGTGTTGATGAAATCTTCCTGTGCAGCGGTTATGTTCCTCCGGAATACGTCAGAAGGGGCCAGTATTCCGTAAAATCTGATGTTTACAGTTTTGGAATAGTACTACTGCATATCATAAGCGGCAAGAAGAATGGCTCTTTGTATGGTTCTGATGAAAGTTTAAGCCTCCTAGAACATGTAAGTTTCTTGATAATTAACACAACTAACGATATTTTAGATTTTGCATTTGCCATGCATGATTGTGGTTGCTGTTAATTGCAGGCTTACGAGCTGTGGAAAGATGATAGAGGCATGGAGATCATGGATCCATCGCTGGATGATAAATTTTCCTCCTGTAAATTAATCAAATGCCTGCAAATTGCACTGTTATGTGTCCAAGAAAATCCTGCTGATAGGCCGTCGATGCTGGAAGTTTCTTCGATGCTCAGAAACGAAACTGCCATTGAGGCGATTCCCCAAAGGCCTGCTTTTTCAGTGAAGACAGATGAAGATGACAAAAATAGACGTGATCGATTGCACTTGGAGATTTGTTCAGTTGATGATGCAACAATTACGCAAACTGTCGGACGATGAGGAAGTATTTTCTTGCTGATGCCTGAATCTGTTTAAACACTTGGGGTGTGTTTGGTATTGTTTTTGTTTTTGTAGTTGAGGTTTTAAAAAAGTAGTTTCATGAAAAACACTTTTAGCTGCGATTCAAAATAATTTCTAGATATTGTATTAATAATCATAATTTCAAAATGTAATGAATAATTCAAGTAAATTGGACACTTCTTTTTATTCTTTCATCAAGCTACTTGTAATTCTATCATGAACTACTTGTAAATTGATACGTGAATGCATCTGCGATCCCTGACTATTTGATCGAGGAACAACATCTAGTAAAATAATATCTGAAATAAAATTAGAGTTGTGAGGCAGAAGTTATATTGGGATCTACTTCTAATATATTTATTGATATTTTAATTAAGTTTTTAGATTTTTAAATTATTTTAATATTAATAAAATATAATAAGTAATATTATTTCACTCCCCCCCTCACACACACACACACCTCTCCAGAACCCAACACACGCACGCACGCACATCAAAATATTTTTTCGATCTCATTTTTTTGGACAAGTTAAGGATTTTTGAGTTTTGCTTGTCTGCGCTTGTGGTGTGTGAAGGAGAAGAAACGAGGGTTTGATTTGAAATAAAATTTCAACGGTTATTTCTGTATTTCTGTGGTGACAATCGTGGATGAAAAGCAGTTCTTCATCAAATGCAAATTCCTTTATTTTTAAAGGTGAGACCCACCGAAAATTTTCTGCTTTTTCATCTTTATTAACAAATACCTAAAACAAAACGGAAAACACTGTTCGGGCACTGTTCACGCACTCTAAATTCACTGTGGACGCGAGCTTTTTTGATCCGTGCGTCGCGCGAGTTCGTCCCACCCTATTTTTTTTGTCTTTTTCCGGATGTGAACAGTGTTTTACCGATTTCGTCCCCACGATAATAAGACAAAATAACGGTTTACGCTGAGGGGGCACGGGCGTAATTGACCACGTACGGACCGGTCAGTTCGGTCCGGTCCGCTCGACTCTTTTTTTTTTTAATATATTTTGAAAATGTGTAATGACGTTCGTAGCCCCCGAAACGACAAAATATATGAATTCGGCGCAGGGGTGGTTTAGTAATTGACCATGACGTTACTGTGCGCTTGCGTCAGCTGTCAGCGGACCGTACGGGCGCGTTGGCGCGTTTTGTGACCCCGGTTGATTCAGGCGGCGCGTGCGGCGTCATATGGCGGTGAAAAAATTTCCGCCAGTAAATTCGATTCGCAACTCTTCCCTGAATCTCATGGAGTGGCGTGTGCGGTTTAAATATGGACGTGTAGGCTCAAATAGTCGGTTGAACGTTTATGTCCTCTTTTCTCTCTCCTCGGCGCCGGAATCAATTTCGAGTCCCCGAGTTATTGTGCATGCATTTCAGTCCCTTGGTTTTGTTTGATTTACGTAATTCAAGTTTCGATTCTTTCAATTTCGTCCTTGCATTCAAATTGATATATATGCAATTTGCATGTCGGTCCCTTCTTCTTTTAATTTTTTCGGTTTCTATTAGATCCCTTAATTTGTTTAGTGCAGCAGGGTTATATTGTTTTCAATTTTGTCCCTCATTTCAAATAATTAATAATAATAATAATAATAACAACAACAATTATTTCAATAATAATAATAATAACAATAATAATAATAACAATAATATCAATAATAATAACAATAATAATAATAACAATAATAATACCAATAATAATAATAATAATAACAATAATAATTATAACAATAATAACAATAATAATAACAATAACAATAATAACAATAATAATACCAATAATAATAATAATAAGAATAAGAATAATGATAATAATAATAATAATAATAATAATAATAATAATAATAATAATAATAATAATAATAATAATAATAATAATAATAATAATAACAATAATGATAATAACAATAATAATAATAACAATTATTTTTGTTACTAATTCTTTTGTGAATATTTTTTTTGCTCTTCATAATTTAATAATTTCTATTGTTTTGACAGTGATGGTGTTAATTTTTTTTATATATATTTTTAGTCTTTCCCTAAGAATATATATATAGGAAAAAAAAAACATGACCTAGGATTTTCTTAATATAAAAAATTAATATAAGTATTCTGAGATACATTTAATATAGTTATATAATAGTAGATGATCGGCCACACAATTACAAATAACCGATTGAAACACATTCACAAATTTAATTTTTTTTATTTGTTGAATAATGTCAACTTTTGTCCATGTATATATAAGTGTACTTAACACAATAATAATAATAATAATAATAATAATAATAATAATAATAATAATAATAATAATAATAATAATAATAATAATAACAATAATAACAATTTTTTTTTTTAATTTGTAGAATAATGTCTACTTTTGTCCATGTATATATAAGTGTACTTAACTACTTAACACAATAATAATAATAATAATAATAATAATAACAATAATAATAGTAACAATAATAACAACAACAACAACAACAACAACAACAACAATAATAATAATAATAATAATAACAATTATTTCAATAATAATAATAATAATAACAATAACAATAATAATAACAATAATAACAATAACAATAATAATACCAATAATAATAATAATATCAATAATAATAACAATAACAATAATAATAATAACAATAATAATAATAATAACAATTATTTTTGTTAATAACTCTTTTGTTAATATTTTTTTTGCTCTTCATAATTTAATAATTTCTATTGTTTTGACAGTAATGGTGTTAATTTTTTTATATATATTTTTAGTCTTTCGCCTAAGAATATATATAGGAAAAAGAAAACATGACCTAGGATTTTTTCAATATAAAAACTTAATATAAGTATTCTGAGATACATTTAATATAGTTATATAATAGTAGATGATCGGCCACACAATTACAAATAACCGATTAAAACACATTCATAAATTGATCAATAAACTACAACAAAAAAATATCACACCAAACAATCAAATAATTCACCATACAAATGGATACAAAAAATATTTCCATAACCAGTAAACACAACTGAATAAAGAAAAATTAGATGATCGGCCACACAATTACAACAAAACCAACCACCAACAAATTCCCAATTGACTACAGCAAACAAAAATCTCTAATCGATATAATCTATTATATTTTTTCGACCAACTGATTATATAATTATCAATCCAATTAAAACACACCAGATAATCAAAACATTGCAATTTTGCTATCTATGAGTTAATTAAATCAACACATAATTCAAATTCAAACTGTGACTAAATTATTCTCCAAGCCAGTAAAATAATGTCAACAACCAACCAGATCAATGCAAACAAAAAATAATCTATCTTTAATAGATTTCAGCGCTTACAATATTGCTATCAACCAATTAAATGCTTAGTAACTGTTAAAAAATATTTAACCATCAACACATTCAGTTCAAGACAACAAAAAATCATCTTTCATTCATTTTATTGATTACAGATTTACATCAACCAATTAAATAACCATCAAAACAATTAATACATACTAAACAATTAATCAATTATGGTCTTGCAATACTCAAATTACAATTCGCTAATCTTTCATAAATTTTATCGCTTATAATTTTTAAATTTCAAAATTGAATTATTATCTGAGTATTTAAGCTTATAGCAATAATCAACTAATTCAATACATAAAAAAAAAATTATAGTATGATTTAAAATTTACAATTCTCTATTTATCAACTAAAAAATTCTTTACTTACCACATAAATAATAAGTTTGCTATATATAAAAAGCCCGGCGCAACGCGCGGGCTAACCGACTCGTCAAACTCTAAAACATCAACTTTTTTTAAACCACCGATCGGACCTCACTGCCAAACACTTTCTTGAACAACTAGCTAGTTCTGAAGAATTTTGCTTACTGGCTTTTATGTCTCGGGACAACTTGCTATCCGTAAATCAATCGTACTTCATTTTTCTTTTCTTTTTTCCTTTCTATAAAGAGTAATATAAAAAATATTCTTATTATTGATATTCAATATTTTATTTTTATAAAATAATTATTAATAACTTACCAAAATATTCCTTTTTCTAAGTAAATTAGTCTATTTTTAACTAAATAAATCATGGAAAGCATCTATATATATATATATATATATATATATATATATATATATATATTACTAATTTAATATCAATATTTCTAGCTGGTAGAATTATAAGATAGGATAGCAACTACGTGTCCCACAAAGAAAATAGGAAACATATACATTGTATATGGATGTTTGGTATAAATAAATTGATAGTCGTGCATTTAATATAGTGAAACTTCATGTAATTATTTATAGAAATGTATTGGAAATCATTGTCCCTGTCAATTTATCATATAATATGTTTGAGAAATTTAAAAATTAAGAATTACAAGGATTGTAGAAAAAGTTGAAGAGACTGAAATATAAATGATAATATAAAAATATTTAAATAATATTTTTTTTTATAATTATATAATTAGTTTCTAGCACCTAATATCATAAATATTTTTGTTATGTATTGCTACTTCACTCGTTCACTTTTTATTTGAAAAACAATTAAAAAATAAAAGTTGTCACAATCCTAAATCTTATATCTATATATATATATATATATATATAAAGAATAACAACCTTATATTAGTTGTGTTTAAGAGAGTTTCTATTTTTATTGTTTGGTGTTTTTTTTTATAATATTTATGGCTTTAAGAGATAATAAATTGTTCTTTTAATATTTTTTATAGCTTTAATATATTAATATTAAAAAATTATAAAAAAATAATTTTAATATATATTTAAAAAAACTATTCTGAAAATAAATCTCCGTCGTCGAACCACACTCAATCATCTCATGTAGGCCACCTTTTTATAATCTTTTATCTTTTATTTTCTAGTTGTTAAGAAATTATATAACATAAAAATTTAAGTTGATAGGTAAGGTAAGCGTATATAATTTATATTATATGAAAAATCTCAGGCCAAGCTATCAATTTTTTTTAGTATTAAAAAAATATTATATATAATTTTTTAAACAAAATATTGTTTAATATATTTTTAAATAAGAAAAATTATTTTAAAAAACTACATGTACAATATCTAAAAAATGAGAGTGTGAGGTTAAGCTTAGGAGAAAAGGGCTGGGAAATTAGAAGCTCAGTTGGGCTCGTGGTTATGAAACGTTTTTTTTTCTTTGGACAAGGGGAAGCTGCAAACAGCTAAAAGAGGGGAAAGAAGAGATGTTTCAGCATCTCTCTGTCCTGGAGAAGGAAATTAGGACAGCAGTAAAATAGCAAGCAAAGACCCAACTGTACAAGTAAGTGGGAATTTCCTAACATTCCTCTTACCCAGCTGAATTGAATATTTCTTCTTGGAGTCAAATCATTGTCGTTTCTTACCCTTAAAGCAGATATTTTTTCAGAAATATTCAAGGCCCCGGATCCAAGAACTTGACTTCTAACAGATACAGATTAGGGGTCCTGCTGGTGTTACAAAAGTAAGCTTCTTCTTCAATGGCTCGAAACACTGTGATCATCACCCTCCTTCTCTTTTTATCTTCCCATGTTCACAGCTCAAACTCGCAAGAAACCTGGATTAGAGCAGGTTACTGGGATTCCGTCAGTGAACTGCCCGTTTCTGATATCAATTCTGCTCTTTTTACTCACCTTGTATGTGGTTTTTCTTATATAAATTATTCTACTTATCAAATTCATATCAACTCTTCCAAAGAACCCCACTTCTCTACTTTCACAGGCACTGTCAGGGTTAAAAACCCTTCTGTTAAAACCCTCCTATCCATCTCGGCTAGGAGGGAAGGTCTTCCAACTTTTTCGTCGATGATAAATCAGTCTTCTTATAGAAAATCTTTTATCGAGTCCTCGATATATACAGCGAGGATTTATGGTTTTGATGGCCTGGACCTTTCGGTTGGGCCAAGTATCAGCATCAACTTGACCAATCTAGGTGTTAGAATTAATGAGATTTGCATTAAGGATAAGAAGATTTCTCTGTTTTTGAATTTAAGTTTTGAATTTCAGCTTTTACTGTTCATAACAGGTTTTTACGCAAAATCTGTTTTTCTTCCAATAATCTCTCAGCATGTTGAGAGTTTTATGTTTCTTGGACTTTATCTTGTAAGCCTATATCAAGGCATTTTCAATTTGAATAAATCAGATGAATTTTAGATTCCAATTTTGAATCTTTCATTTCCGCAGATTGTGTGTGCCCAGATTTTAATTGCTACAGTAACTGTTTCAAGAACAGTTACTGTGCAGATTTTCAATTTTCAATAGTGGTATCAGAGCGATTGATTCTACGGGCTGGGGTATTTTTGGTGAGTGTAAACACGGTGAGATTGAGTGTAAACACGTTAGATTTGAGTGTAAACACTGAGTGATTGAGGGTAATTAGAAAGCTGTGATTTATGGCTTCTTCTTCAAATCATTCCACTGCAGCAACACCAATGTTCGATGGTGAGCACTACCACATCTGGGTTGTCAAGATGCGTTTTTTCTTGAGGTCTCAGGGGCTGTGGAACGCAGTGATGACAGACCAAGAACCACCACAATTGCATGCAAATCCAACGATAGCTCAAATGAGGGCACACGAAGAAGAAAAACTTAAGAAAGACAAGGCCATTACTTGTCTCCATTCTGGAATTACAGACCATATCTTTACGAAGATTATGAACCTGGAAACTCCCAAGCAGATTTGGGACAAACTTCAACTTCAATTTGAAGTTAGCAGTAGAGTCAAGGCTGTCAAACTACTTGCCTTTAAGAGGGAATTCAAGTTGTTGAAGATGAAGGATAATGAGTCTGTCAAGACTTATTCTGGGAAATTAATGAATATTGTAAACCAAATGAGACTCTTTGGGGAGACATTTGAAGATCATAAGATAGTAGAAAAACTTATGATGTCAATTCCATAGAAATTTGAAGCAAAGATTTCTGCCATAGAAGAGTCCTGTAATCTAAAAACTCTTACAATTTCAGAATTGATCAGCAAGCTTCACATCCAAGAACAGAGGGTTCAAATGAGGGATGATGAAGTTGGTGAAGGAGCTTTCCAAGCTTTTAGTAAGACACGCAGGACTGGATTTTTTCAAAAGAAGAACTTCAACAATGGAAAGTCCATCATTTTGCCCAAGAGCAAGGCCATTGTACCAGCAAATAAACAAGTATTCTCACCATATTCTTATTGCAAAACAACAAACCATGCTGAGAATGATTGCTGGTTTAAAGGGAAGACACTTCTTCACTGTGATCATTGCAAGAAAAATGGTCACAATGAGAAGTATTGCAGATTAAAGAGGAGGCAACCACAACTTGAAATTCAGCAACATGCAAATGTTTCTGAAGAAGGCAAGGATGATGATGAGCACCTGTTTATGGCATCCCGTGATGATCACATCTCCAGGAGGGACACTTGGTTGATTGACAGTGGTTGTACCAGCCACATGTTCAAGTTCCTGTCCATTTTCTCTTCAATCGACAGCTCAATCAAACCCAAGATTAAACTGGGAAATGGAGACATTGTTGAGGCAAAGGGGAAAGGAACCGTGACAGTCAACACTAGCGAAGGTAAGAAGATCATTACAAATGTCTTGTACATTCCAGAACTAGATCAGAATTTATTAAGTGTTGCACAGATGCTGAGAAATGGGTATGAAGTAGCTTTCAAGAACAATTTTTGTTTCATTACTGATTCGAATGACTTAGCTATAGCAAAAATTGAAATGGAGGGAAATAGTTTCTATCTGAAACTAGATGCTCTAGAAGGACATGTTTTTAGTGCCAAAATTGATGAGAGTATTGTTTGGCACAAGAGATTTAGTCACTATAATTTCAAATCTCTGAAATTGTTGCATGACAGTAATATGTTAGAAGGAATACCTGAAATCCATGCTAGTGATCAGGTGTGTGAAGGTTGTGAATTGGGGAAACAACACCGAAAATCATTTCCTCAAAATGCAACCCGCAGGGCAGCATTGAAACTGGAATTGGTCCACTCTGATATTTGTGGACCAATGAGAACACCTTCTTTGAGTAACAATGTGTATTTCATGTTATTCATAGATGATTATAGCAGGATGAGTTGGGTTTATTTTTTGAAAGCAAAGTCACAAGCATTTTCTGTGTTCAAAAGCTTCATACAGTTGGCTGAAAAGCAAAGTGGTTGCAAACTGAAGGTGTTAAGGACTGATAATGGTGGAGAATACACCTCAAAAGAGTTCAATTTTTTCTGTCAAGCAGCTGGTATTGTTCATCAGTTGACAGTCCCTTATTCTCCTCAGCAAAATGGTGTTTCGGAGAGGAAGAACAGGACAATAATGGAGATGGCCAGGTGTATGTTGTCTGAAAAAAAATTTGCCTAAATTTCTGTGGGCAGAAGCAGTAAACACATCCATTTATTTGCTCAACAGGTTGCCAACAAGTTCAGTTCATGGAAGAACACCACTGGAAGCTTGGTCAGGAGTAAAACCATCAGTCAAGCATCTCAAGGTGTTTGGGTCCCTATGCTACTCTCATGTCCCTACTGTCAAGAGAGGCAAACTTGATGAAACTACTGAAAAGGCAATTTTTGTGGGGTATGCTACTGATTCTAAGGGGTACAGGATTTTTAACCTGAAAGATGCTAAGATTCAGATCAGTAGAGATGTTGATTTCGATGAAGAAGCTAGCTGGAATTGGGATTTAAAAGGTGTGGAATCCAGAAATTCAAGTGTGCTAATTATAGCACCTGAAAAACCAGTTGTTGAAGACACAACTGATGTGGATGCTACATCAGACTCGGTTGTGCTTAAAATCAGATCATTAGCTGATGTGTATGAGAGGTGCAATCTAATTCATGCTGAACCTACAAATTACAGTGATGCAGCAAGGTTTCCAGATTGGGTGGAAGCAATGAAGTCTAAAATTGAGTCCATTGAAAGGAATCAAACATGGACTTTGACAGAACTACCTCAAGATAAGAAGAAGATTGGTGTGAAATGGTTTTTTCGAACTAAATTCAATCCTGATGGGTCAGTCTTCAAGCACAAAGCTAGATTGGTGGTCAAGGGATTTGCACAAGTGGCTGGAATTGATTATGGAGATACCTTTGCGCCAGTTGCAAGACATGACACCATTCGGCTTCTTCTTGCTCTTGCAGGACAATTGGGCTGGGAAGTGTACCATTTAGATGTGAAATCAGCATTTCTAAATGGGATACTTCTGGAAGACATTTATGTACAGCAACCAGAAGGCTTTGAGATTGCAGGGAAAGAAGATCAAGTGTATAAGCTACACAAAGCTCTTTATGGCTTAAAACAAGCACCAAGAGTTTGGTATAGAAGGATTGATTCACACTTGATTAAATTGGGTTTCAAAAGAAGTGAGAATGAGGCCACTTTATATTTGAAACAAGATGATGATGGCTTGCAATTGGCGATTTCCCTCTATGGATGATATGCTAGTAACTGGAAGCAATACTAAGTTACTTGCTGAATTCAAGAGGGAAATGGAGAATGTGTTTGATATGTCTGACCTTGGTGTTATGAATTATTTCCTTGGGATGGAAATACACCAAAGCATTTCGGGAATATTTTTGTCTCAAAAGAAGTATGTTGTGGATGTGTTAAAAAGGTTCAAGCTTGAGTCATGCAAGGAGGTAGCAACACCATTGGCCTTGAATGAAAAAGTTTCGAAAAATGATGGAGAGAAACTTGAAGATCCCTCTGCATATAGAAGCATAGTTGGTAGCTTGCTATACTTGACAGCAACCAGACCAGATTTAATGTTTCCTGCTGGTTTGCTGTCAAGGTTTATGAGTTCACCAAGCAATGTTCATATGGGGACTGCTAAGAGGGTATTGAAATACATCAAAGGGACTAGTGATCTAGGCATTGGATACTCAAAGACAGGAGGAGTTGAATTAATTGGCTATGCAGATAGTGATTGGGCTGGAAGTGTACGTGGATGATATGAAAAGCACTTTGGGTTATGTTTTTACTCTTGGTTCAGGTGCAATTTGTTGGAATGCAAATAAGCAAGAAGTTGTGGCACAATCAACTGCTGAAGCTGAGTATATCTCCATGGCAGCAGCTGCAAATCAAGCAATTTGGTTGAATAAATTGCTTGCTGATTTGGGACAAAAACAGGTTTCACCAACCAAACTTTATTGCGATAACAAGTCTGCCATTGCAATTGCTGAGAATCCAGTTCAGCATGGTAGAACAAAGCATATTAATGTTAAATTTCACTCTTTAAGGGAAGCCGAGAAGAACATGTTCATTAAGGTTCTTCATTGTTCAACCGATATTCAATTAGCAGACTTGATGACTAAGGCACTTCCTGGACCAAGGCTGGAGTTTTTGAAGATGCAGCTCAGATTATTTAAGGCAAATCTCAAGGAGGAGTGTTAGAATTAATGAGATTTGCATTAAGGATAAGAAGATTTCTCTGTTTTTGAATTTAAGTTTTGAATTTCAGCTTTTACTGTTCATAACAGGTTTTTACGCAAAATCTGTTTTTCTTCCAATAATCTCTCAGCATGTTGAGAGTTTTATGTTTCTTGGACTTTATCTTGTAAGCCTATATTAAGGCATTTTCAATTTTAATAAATCAGATGAATTTTAGATTCCAATTTTGAATCTTTCATTTCCGCAGATTGTGTGTGCCCAGATTTTAATTGCTACAGTAACTGTTTCAAGAACAGTTACTGTGCAGATTTTCAATTTTCAACACTAGGAACCCTTTTCGATGAGTGGCGAGTTGCTATAGCTTCTGATTCAAAAAAATCTGGAAACTCCCAGTTGCTCTTGGTAATGTCAGCTAGCTACTTGCCTGCTCAGCACTCGGTTACTTATCCCATTGACATCATGAAAAGGACCTTAGATTGGATACATCTCATTGCATATGACTATCATGTGCCTGCAGAATTTAATTTTACTGGTGCGCATGCTGCTTTATATGGCCCTTCAAACTGGGTCAACACCGATGAATGGATAAAGGAATGGTTAAGTGTTTCAAACTGCAGAATTTAGTGTTTCATGAACCATAATAACATGTACTCCTCTTGCCACTTATGATTTGCATAAGTAGAACTCCAAAGCTGTAAACATCATATTTCATGGAATATATGCCTTTTTCTTACATATTCAGGGGGGACACAGCCACTGCAACTCAAAAAAAAAAAACAAAAGAATGAGAAGGGTTTAGCAAACACTTAAAATTTGAATGTTGCTACCTTCAATAATCCGAACGCGTTTTCTCCAATCTAAAATGTATGATCTTCTGATGGGATCTACATCGAAGTATAGACCTTAAACAGTTATTGGAGGTACATTTAGAAGGTTGGCGAAGAGAAAAAGATTCTATACTGACCATAGATGTAGAAATCCAAGCTCTTGTTCGGCATGTACTCGTAGATCAGCATCTTTTCCTCCCTCTCGTTGCAAAATCCCAGCACTGTAACTACATTCACATGTTGAAGTTTTTCTGTAAGTGTAAACTCATTTTTGAACTCCTCTTCACCTTGAGGAGAGGATCAAGATTTGATCGTTGACTTACTTATATGCAAGGAAAGTTCATTAAAGCTCAAGATTCCCAGCATGAATTAAGGAAAGTAGCCGTTCTAGAAATCCAATTACTGCCCCCATCAAGTAGGGGCATGTAGATTAGATAGACCCAGCATGTCTAGGATACAGCAAATGCCTCTTTGCCAAGAGTTTTGGTAAAAATGTCAGCTAATTGAGAAGATTATGAAACAAACTTTGGAGGGATAACTCAATACCCACTTGGCAATTAGCTGACATCTTCACCGAACCTCTTGGCAAAGAGGCATTCTGTTCTATCCTAGACAAGCTGGGGTCTATCCAATCTACTTCCTGTTTGTAAATTTCATCTCCGTTGACTGCATGTTTATTTGCTGTATACTATCACCACAGCTTGGAGATATATCGAGATCAAAGTTCACGCAGCATGAAAAGATTGAAACTTGTTCCTTTTTCTGCAATTATGCGACCCCCACAATAATTGAAAGCAACAACCAAATAGTTCTTTGACGTTGGGTGCATTCACTTTAATGGTGATTCTGACATTTCTTTTCTTCTTACATTGCTTTGTTAGTTTACTCCAGCTTGGTCTGGGTTTTTATGCGCTTCTCTGCATGGGACCCATATGTAAGACATTCATTACACCCTCCCTGGCAGAAGACGAGCCTGTCCTGTTGACTCAGCTCATCCTATTTTATTGCCTCAAAAATTGAGGAATCACATCTTTTCACCTTGGCAAGACAAAGGCTGTCCCCTGTCAATTAATAACTAGCCTCACAGTTGACGAATCTTAATATATGTGTTTTTCAATCATTATAATGTAACTATATCTACACAAAATCATTTTAATGTATTTTTAAAAAACATGTTGCACATTAGTAATACAAAATAATTGACGCTGAATTTTTAATTATTGAATCACTCTCAACTAATTAAATGTTTTATTTTTAGCCACAACCACCGTTTAGAACTCTAGAGAAAGTGGATGCAATTTGTCTACTCTGGTGGATATTAAGAATAATGTGGAGACGGTGTGTAAGTGTTAGAATTTTATTATGATGATAGTGATATGTGGGACGAATGCTAATGTCTGGATTGGTTGGTTTTTGTAGACCTAGCACAGCAGTATTGTCCTCAGCAAGGCTACTTTGTTATTGCAGAGAAACCCTAATCGGCATGAAACATGATGTCTAAATGACCTCAGAGAGACGGCACTAAAAAACTTGTTAATGGCTGCTGTTAATGTAAGGTAATGATGCGACCCCCACAATAATTGATAGTTAATTTGATAGTTGACATTTTTAGCAAATGATAAAATTAGTCTGAGTTTACTGATTGTATATGACCGAGTTTATTAAATGAAGTTTCATTTTACTGGTTTTTGAATTTTTAGTTTGATTTTATAAATTAAATACATGTATATGATTTTACGAGTTATCTCATAATTTTAATAATTTTGATTGGTTCCTTTGCACTAGGACTCGAGTCTCACTATACACATTTATCATCCTATGATGCCTTACTTGTTTCAGTTAATCTAGAAGTTAGTTGTGGTTAGGGTTTTTATTTATCACCAGTCGCTTGTGATAAAGGACAGCATGTTGTCATTAAAGAACTGACATTGTTTGATTGACGAAATTAAGAAAATTCAAATTGTTTGAAGGACAAAATTGATGAAAAAACTTGCTGGGGGGCAATATTGATACCAACCCAATAGCTGAGGGGTGAGATATTTGATTGGATTCTACCGCATCTACAGATGTCTAGGTCGTCGATATTAATGGGCTTGTCCAGGACAAGGACAAGGACTATACAAATCCCTGGTCTTCGGTTTATTTCACTTTCGCTCTGCCGGCCGAATTTATTATTTGGCCCTGTCCATCAGCTGCCTTAAGATGACTTGGAAACGAGTGAGGTGTGAATTTCATCCGAGTTAACATGTTTTTAAAATAAAATTAAAACGACTCTAGTTGCATTGCTGACACCAATGCAAACTTGATGGTGTCATAAGCCCTCAATACTTGGGATGGTTAATCAAGTCATATTTAACATTCATCTTGTTGATATCAATGCAACCACATTGATATCATTGGCTTTACAATTTTGTAAATGCTTATAAAATCCAAATAAATATTGATGTCAATGTAATTTCATTGACATCATTATCCTTTATTAACCGAGATGGCTAATCAAGTCTATTGTTTTTTCAAAAAAATTTATTGTTTTTACTCTTTTACACTTAATATATAATCTACACAAACAATGAGTTAACAAGTTAACAGTATAAGCTATTCATAAAAAAAATTAGTAAGGTACATACACTTGTCAATCATGATATGCCTACTCTCATGTTGGGGTTAAGCTACAAAAATGTCCCATGTCAACACAAGACCAATATATTACGAATCCTTTTAATAACTTGGGAACTTTAATTAGATTATCATGAAATCAATACTTAAAATAGGACTATGACACCCTTGTTATAGATACATACGAGTATGCTTGCCCGCGCGTTGTGCTTGGCTTTTTTTCTATGTAGCAAAATAATTATTTTTTTATATACTGTAACTTATTTTAATATTCTATTAGTAAAATTATCATATATAAAATATGTTATAAATATTTTTTTTTCTCCTAAAAGGAATAGTGTAATTGAAATGGGAAGTTGGTCGTATATTTTTTAATTGTAGATAACCTAGGTAAATTTATTGACTTTTGTTTTTTATGAGTTGCCTTTTATTCCCAATAATATTAGATTTGACACATTATAAATAAAAATATTGTAATTTTTTTCAGAAATAAACTTAATTTTTTTATGTGCTATAATTAGTTATTTTAATGTTCAATGAATAAAATTGTAATAGATAAAATATGCTAGAAATGAGTTTTTTACGTGCTATAATTAGTATGCTTGCACGCGCGTTGCGCTGGGATTTTTTCTATGGAGAAAACTAATTGATTTTTTACATGTTGTAATTAGTTATTTTAATATTTAATTAGTAACATTATAATAGATAAAATATGTTATAAATATTTTTTTCCCGCCTAAAAGAAATAGTGTAATCGAAATGGGAAGTGGGTCGTATATTTTTTAACTACAGATAACCTAGGCAAATTTGTGTATTTTTGTTTTTTATGAGTTGCCTTTTTTCTCTAGTAATATTAGATCTGACACATTATAAATAAAAATATTGTAATTTTGTTAAGAAATAAACTTAAATTTTTATGTATATATATAATTAAATGTATTAATTAAAAAAATAGTTCAAATCCAAAAATAAAATTATTTACAATTGTGCAATTTAATCTAAAAAAAGACACAATAAAATAATTTTTCTGAACAAAATTATGAGCATGTATAATATTATGAGAATATCATCATCAATCTCGCAAGGTCATTATATTTTCTGATTGCTCTGAAATTTTAACATAATATATATAAATATGTCAAGAGACTCATGGAATTTCATCTAACGGTCAGATTAAGATATATGATTGATATTGTAAAACAATGCATTATTTAAAAAAAATACTATTTGACCGAAACAGAACGGACAGAATGAAACCGAAACGTTACTGCCAATATTTGGCTGAAAAATCCAAAATGGACCAGAATTTTAACAGAGATAAAAATGATGTCGTTTCGTCTCGTTTTTTTAACTGATACGTAATGTTTCAGCCATTACCGAAACGAAACGAAAATGACAAGTATGGTGCAGATCACAAGTCCTTTGACATCACACCATACTCCTTGAAGACGCACAATACGAGAGCTTGGTTCCACTCAGCACCAACTGGTATTCAATTACAGAGAAAGCTGATTGCCATGTTGAAATAATACATGCTCCTCTCCACAGCGATCTCATCTCCACAAACAGCAACCCATGTTTCTGCAATTTTATTCATTCTTCCTTCCAGAATCTCCACTAAAGTGAATGCTCGCAATGTGCCTCTAGACTATGGGGAAAACGCTGAAGTTTCGTACGTCGTCGTTCATAGAGTTTGTGTTCTCAATTCCTTGTCCAACAAGTAATCCTCGAACTCGGTCATTTTATGAAATGCTCACTTCTATACATAGACAAGGTCATTTTCAAGTTCTTTATCTATGCGAGTTTAAATACATATAGTGACATCATACCATAACTCGCTTTTCATACCTCCTTGTTCAACAAGTAAACATTTCATCAATTGTATATTATAATCACTCAAACATCCATTAGTCACATATGCAATATAAAATCGAATGACAATAAGCCTGGTCAAATATTTTTTTTTTAAGTGTCTTAGCATGAAAATAATAATAATTCTTGAATATACTTAAGAGGTGAAACTCTTCCCATAGCAAATAATTACATATGAACCTCTAGTTAGTTTCTTCTCAATTTTTCAAATATTAAATCAATACAATGTATAGATGTCTGGGTCATCGATGTTAATGTGCTTGAAATGACTATACAAATTCCTGGTGTTAAGTTTATTCCACTTTCGCTCTGCCGACCAAATTTATTGTCTGGCTCTATTCATCAGCTGCCTTAAGATGATTTGGTATTTTTAAATCTGCCTTCCAGGTGTTTTTACCAAGCAAGCTCCAATGGCATCGAGAATTGCTATCATCATCCTCTTTCATGTATTTCTCTCTTTAAATTCGCATCCTGCAAAAGCACAAGCATGGATCAAAGCTGGCTATTGGTATTATTACAATGGTTTCCCAGTTTCTAATATAAATTCTACCCTCTATACTCACCTTATCTGTGCTGCTGCTGACCTTAATTCATCTTCGTATCAACTGTCTATCCCCTCCTCATATGACCGAGTCTTTTCCGCCTTCACAAACACCGTAAAACGGAAGAATCCATCGATCACTACCTTACTATCCATTGGAGGCTGGGACACAAAGTATTCAACACTCTCTGCAATGGCAGGCAATTCTACTTACAGGAAATCTTTCATTGATGACTCAATAAAAACAGCGAGGCTTTATGGCTTTCAAGGGCTAGACTTCAGCTGGCTTTCGGTCAGCACAGGCGATAAAATGGACATGGACAACATGGGTACCCTCTTCGAAGAGTGGCGTGCTGCTATGGCTTTGGAGACAAGAAACTCTAGCCTGTCAGAACTCATCCTGACAGCAGCCGTTCAGTTGTCGCTAACACTGGATTCTGGGAGTTTACCTATAGACTCTATACGGAGGAATTTGAATTGGATTCATGTACTGGCCTATGACTACTACGTGCCTGAAGGGTTTAAGTTTACGGCTGCTTCCGCAGCTTTGTATGCACTTGATGATAGTGATGTTAGCACTGATTCTGGAATAGCGGCATGGATTAATGGAGGATTACCGGCTAGTAAGTTGGTTTTAGGGTTGCCTTTCTTTGGTTATGCGTGGAAACTTGCTAACCCGAATGAAAATTCCATCGGCGCACCAGCAACGGGACCAGCCGTTACAGAAGCGGGAGACATGAGCTATAAAGAAATCAATAATTATTCCAAAACACAAGGAGCAGTTGGTCCTATCTACAATTCCTCTTATGTAGTAAATTACGTCATTGTAGGGTCAGATTGGATTAGTTTTGATGGTGTCGATGTTGTTAGAATTAAGGTTTCGTATGCTAAGGAGAAGGGCCTCCTCGGATATGTTGTATGGGAAGTCTCTTATGATGACAACTGGGTACTCTCTCAAGCAGGTATGAGAATGTTCTTAAGCCACAAAATGAATTTTTGACCAATGTGATAACAATGATGTCAAGAGGTTGGCCTTGATTGATTAATTTGATTGTTGTGCAATATAAAGAGAATCCTGCCAGATATTCTTTTTATCCGAAATCTTATGAATTCCTACTTGCTTCAGGGTAAAACCAAGAGGCCATCATCAGCTATTTGTCATTAAGGCTTGTCATAGTGCAGGATTGTGTACCTATTTAAATTGGAGAATAGGTACCATCTGGCTGCCAAAAAAACAATCATTTATCATCCCTGAATGATCTTCATCATCTTCTTTTAAATCTTTCTTGCTCATATCCTAGGTTGGATAAGTCATCTAGGTTGTTGATGATAGCATGTGCCCGAAACAGGTAATTCGATAAGTCAAGGGAAAGCTTATACATTTGCGCCAATAATTTAGACCAACTCTTGACATAAAAGAAAAAGAAATTAACAGTATCTTAAGAATTTACTGGACTCCGACTGTTCTGATCACTAATTCACATAATATGTTTATGTCCTCAGCTGGAGGGGTCAACTCAGCTGGAGGGGTCAACTCAGCTGGAGGTGTCAACTCAGCTGCAGGGGTCGGCTCAGCTGGAGGGGTCGATCACAAACAAAAACGACGACCAAAATCCCGTATATTGATTATCATCTTGACGACAATTGTTGTTGTTATTCTACTAGGCTTGGCATTTTATTTCAAAAGAATTAGAATCCTCAAATCAAAGAGTAAAGGGATAAAGTTGAAAGTAAATAATGCAGCAGCTGCAGGCGACTTCGACAACAATTATACTGATATGATAGTATACAGTTTGGCAGACATTGAGAAAGCCACAGACCAGTTTATTTCTGAAAATAAGCTTGGGGAGGGTGGATTTGGCCCTGTTTACAAGGTAATCAACTAATTATTCCGTATAGGTTTCAATGGGACATTACTCTTCAACTCATGATGCTATATTTTGTTGAGGATTCGTGGAGATGGAATGGAATATAGAACTTGTGAAAATGGAATCACTTTTACAGTGGAATATTAGGACGACATATGTTTATCTCCAAGCATTCTGATCTCAGTCTTTGAGTGAGAGAAACTAGCATGACATTCTATTTTTCTAGGGTGTTTTACCAGGTGGACAAGAAATAGCAGTGAAAAAACTTTCGAAATCCTCTAAACAAGGATCTGATGAATTCAAGAATGAGGTCATGCTTACAGCAAAACTACAACATGTAAATCTCGTGAAAGTTTTGGGATTTTGCATTGACAGAGAAGAGAAGATGCTGATCTATGAGTACATGCCAAACAAAAGCCTGGACTATTACCTCTTTGGTCAGCAATCAACATCCTTTTATGCTTGGATTTCCAGAAATAAAAAAAGATTTGAGTGTGATTTAGTCTTTTATCGCATCACAATTTCTTAATATTCCTTTGCATGTTCTTGTCAGTAAGCTGGAAGATGCTTGTAGCCTTGATAGTTTGTTATCTGATATGACAGATCCGATTCGGCGATATCTGTTGGATTGGAAGAAAAGGGAAGAAATCATTGAAGGGATTACTCAAGGCCTTCTATACCTCCAGGAATACTCGAGGCTGACAATTATCCATCGAGACTTGAAAGCCAGCAACATTTTACTGGATGGGGATATGAAGGCTAAGATATCTGATTTTGGTATGGCTAGAATTTTCGCAAAAGATGAACATGAAGCAAACACTGACCGGCTTGTTGGGACATAGTGAGCATCATTCACAAAGCCATTTCATACATAAATTCTTTTTGAAAACTTAAACATTGTGTTGATGAAATTGTCCTGTGCAGCGGTTATGTTCCTCCGGAATACGTCAGAAGGGGCCAGTATTCCATTAAATCTGATGTTTACGGTTTTGGAATAGTACTTCTGCATATCATAAGCGGTAAGAAGAATGGCTCTTTGTATGGTTCTGATGAAAATTTAAGCCTCGCAGAACATGTAAGTTTCTTGATAGTTAACACAACTAACGATATTTTAGATTTTGCATTTGCCATGCATGATTGTGGTTTTTGTTAATTGCAGGCTTACGAGCTATGGAAAGATGATAGAGGCATGGAGATCATGGATCCATCGCTGGATGATACATTTTCCTCCTGTAAATTAATCAAATGCCTGCAAATTGCACTGCTATGTGTCCAAGAAAATCCTGCTGATAGGCCGTCTATGCTGAAAGTTTCTTCGATGCTCAGGAATGAAACTGCCATTGTTACCATTCCCCGAAGGCCTGCTTTTTCAGTGAAGACAGATGAAGATGACAAAAATAGACGTGATCGATTGCATTTGGAGATTTGTTCAGTTGATGATGCAACAATTACGCAAGCTGTCGGACGATGAGGAAGTACTTTCTTGCTAATGCCAGAAACTAAATTTGCTTACAGACTTCGGGTGTGTTTGATATTGTTTTTGTTTTTGTGGTTGAGGTTGAGGTTTTAATAAAGTAGTTTCATAAAAAACATTTTTAGTTGTGATTCAAAATAATTTTTAAATATTGTATTAATAATCATAATTTCAAAATGTAAAGAATAATTCAAGTAAATTAGACACTTCTTTTTATGCTCCCATCAAACTGCTTGTAATTCCATCATGAACTACTTGTAAATCGATACGTGAATGCCTCTACGATCCTTAACTATTTGATCGAGGAATAACATCTAGTAACATATTATCTTAAACAAAATTAGAATTGCGAGACATAAGTTATATTGGGATCTACTTCTAATATATTTATTGATATTTTAATTAATTTTTTAGATTTTTAGATTATTTTAATATTAATAAAATATAATAAGTAATATTATTTCCCACCCCTCTCTACAACCCATCACACGCACACCCATCAACAATCATGACCTCGATCTCATTTTTTAAGCTTTTTTTTTTGGACAAGTCGGGGATTTTTGAGTTTTGTTTGTTTGTGCTTGTGGTGTGTGAAGGAGAAGAAATGAGGGTTTGATTTGAAAATAAATTTCAACGGTTATTTCTGTGTTTATGTGGTGATAATCGTGAGCTGCTTTTCATCAAACGCATATTCATTGATTTTTAAAAGTGGAACCCACCGAAAATTTTCTGCTTTTTCATCTTTATTAAGACATAAGCTAAAAGAGCTCGGACCATTCACTGTGCACCTACACTCAGTAGCACTGTGGACTGGTCTTTTATCCGGCGTGCATCGCGCGAGTTCGTCCACCCTATTTTTTTTGGTTTTTTCCTGATGTGAACAGTGTAATGACGCTCGGACCTCTGATAATACGACAAAAACACGTTTCGGCTGAGGGCTACCGTTTTAATTGCACACGTACGGACCGGTCCGGTCCGGTCCGCCGCAACCTTTTCTGTTTTTAATATTTTTGAAAATGTGTTATTACATCTGTAGCCCCCGATACGACAAAAACCATTAATTCGTCTCAGGGGTGATTTAGTAATTGACGCATACAGTATTGTTCCCTTGCGTCAGCGCTGTCAGCAAGCGGTACGGGCGCGTCGGCGTGTTTTTAGGCCGCGATCTGTTCAGGTGGCGCGTGCGGCTTCATACGGCGGTGAAAAAATTTCCTTCGCCGGTGAAAACGATTCGCCACCCTTCCCTGAATCCCATGGAGTGGCGCGTGCTGTGATATGATCTACGTAGAGGCTCATATAGTCGGTTGAACGTTTATGTGCTTTTTTCTCTCTCCTCAGCGCCGGATTGCACTTCAGTCCCCCAATTTATTGTCGATGCATTTCAGTCCCTTGGCTTTTGTTTGATTTTTGTAATAGAAGTTTCGAATTCTGTCAATTTCGTCCTTGAATTTGAATTGATTGAATGTCCATTTTTCAATTCGGTCCTCCTTCTTTTAATTTCGGGATTGGACTGAAAATGATGAATTTATTCGGTACAGAAGTTTACATTTTTGCAGATTTGTCCTTTAATTGAAAATATTAATAAATATAATTTTCATTTTAGCCCTTAAACTTTTAATTTTTGATTTTAATCCATTTATATTTCATTTTCATTTCAGCCCTTATACTTTGATTTTTTTTTTATTTCTAAAATAACTCCTATTTTTGGTCCATGTATATATAAGTGTATTTAACACAATAATAATAATAATAATAATAATAATAATAATAATAATAATAATAATAATAATAATAATAATAATAATAATAATAATAATAATAATAATAATAATAATTTAATTATTTTTCTTACTTGCTTTTTTGATAATGTTTTTTATGTTTTTTTTCTTCGGATAATTTGATAATTTTCATTTTTTTTTGCAGTAATAGCAATGATAATTTTTATTTTTATTTTTATTTTATTTCTTTGTTTTATCATTTGTTTAAGTTTCTAGCTTTTTTTTTGTCTTTCATGTAGTTTTGTTTCTTTCATAATAATAATAATAATAAGAATAAGAATAATATAATTGCTTCTCTTACTTACTCTTTTGTTAATATTTTTAAGTGGTTTTTTTCAGCATAATTTGATCATTTTTATTATTTTAATAGTAAGAGCAATAATAATTTTAGATTTTCAAACTTTGATTTTGCTATTGTTATAGTAAGGTGTGTTGAGCCATTTTATTATATTAAATTTCGGATATATAAATATTATATTTTTATTTTGATCCAGCAAATCCTGTAAAAATTATTTACTCATCCCGCAACGCAGAACATATATTTTTTTAAATTTTCAAATTACATGATTTTTTTAGCTAATATTTTTTTTTTATCATCTATTATATTTTTTTATGTGCTCTTTCTTTTAGGTTTTTTTATTGGTTTTATTGTTATTATTTTCAAGTTAGATGATTTTTTTCCCCTCATGATTATGATTTTTTTTGTCTTCTGTTAAAGTTATTATGATTTTTTTTTCTTTTATTTATTTATGTTCTTTATTCATCATTAACACAATAATAATAATAATAATAATAATAATAATAATAATAATAATAATAATAATAATAATAATAATAATAATAATAATAATAATAATAATAATAATATATTTTTTTTCTTGATTTTGTTGTTGTCTTTTGTTAAAGTTATTATGATTTGTTTTGTCTTTTATTTATTTCTGTGCTTTATTCATCATTAACACAATAATAATAATAATAATAATAATAATAATAATAATAATAATAATATATTCTTTTTCTTGCTTACTCTTTTGTTAATGTTTTTGAGTGTTTTTCCTTTCGGGATAATTCGATAATTTCAATTGTTTTTGCAATAATAGCAATATTAATTTTGCATCTAATATTACTGGGGATAAAAAACAACTCAAAAACAAAAAAATAGATAAATTTACTTAGGTTATCTACAATTAAAAAACAATACAAGTCACTTTTGTCTCGATTACACTGTTCCTTTTAAACGACAAACAAGTCATTATTATATGTTTTAATATTTATTGCATATTATCGCCTAAAAATATATAAAGAGATAAAAAAATGACCTCGGATTTTTTGCAGGAAAAAAAATTAAAATAAGCAGCATTCTTAAATACATTTAATATAATAATATGATGAATAAATCTAATAAAATAAAATAAAAATGGCTTTGAATTTTAATTTTGTGCTCTTTTGTTCAAGTTTATTTCTTTAAAAAAAAATTGGATTTTTAATATTTAAGATCTAATATTACCCGGGAAAAAATACAGCTCAAAAAAATAAAAGGTCAACAAATTTGCCTAGGTTTTCTACAATTAAAAAATATACAAGGCACTTTCCGTTTCGACTACACTGTTCTTTTTAGACAGTAAAAAAGTAATTATAACACACAAAAAAATTATATTTCTTTTTTAAAAAACAATTGCAATATTTTTATTTATAATGTGTCAGATCTAATATTACCGGGGAAAAAAAGCAACTCATATTTTTTTTTTACAAATTTACCTAGGTTATATACAATTAAAAAAATATAAAAAGCACTTCTCATTTCGATCACACTATATAGTATGTGAGACTAAGTATATGTGTTTAATATTTATTTAATATTATCGCCTAAAAATATATAAAAAAAGAAAAAAAAAATGACCCACAATTTCTTGCAAAACAAAATTAATATCGGTATTTTTACATATATTTAATATAATAATATGATGAATAAATCTTATAAAAAATACTTTGGCTTTGAATGTAAATTTATATTTGAGACTTTTTTTTTTCTTTTAAGAAACGGTGACCTTTTTTTCACATGTATTTTTTTTTTTTTAGTGTCCAAGTCAGTTGTTCTTTTTTAACCGGGTTTCTTTTTTCTTTTTTTACCAGAGTATCCGTGACAACAAATTTTTAATAAATCATTTCACCTTCTTAGCAAATTTACTAACAAATTTTATCAAAAGTTTTTTAGCAATAGCAATATTCAATTATATTTTGGTTGAAAAAAACCATTTTTAACAGATTTTATCAATTATAATTATACTAATTAAATATTAAAATAACAAAATACAATATTTATAAAATCAATCAATTTTCTACATAGATAAAAAAACTCAACGAAACAAGCAAATCAGCTCGTTAAACACTAAAACATCAATTTTTTTAAACCATCTGACCACAATGCCAAACACCTTCTTGAACAACCAGCTAGTTCTTAAGAATTTCGCTCACTGACTTTTATGTCTCGGGACAACTTGCTATCCGTAAATCAACCGTACTTCATTTTTCTTTTCTTTTTTCCTTTCTATAAAGAGTAATATAAAAAATATTCTTCTTATTGATATCAAATATTTTATTTTTATAAATTAATTATTAATAACTTACCAAAATATTCCTTTTCTTTTTCTAAGTAAATTAGTCTAATTTTTCCTAAATAAATCATGGCAATTATATATATATATATATATATATATATATATATATATATATATATATATATTACTAATTTAATATCAATATTTCTAGCTGGTAGAATTATAATCGTGAGCTGCTTTTCATCAAATGCAGATTCATTGATTTTTAAAAGTGGGACTCACCAAAAATTTTCTGCTTTTTCATCTTTACTAAGCACTAAAACATTTTTTTTTTTAACCATTGAATCAGACCACAATGCCAAACACCTTCTTGAACAACTAGCTAGTTCTGAAGAATTTTGCTCACTGGCTTTTATGTCTCGGGACAACTTTCTATCCATAATCGTACTTCATTTTTCTTTTCTTTTTTTCCTTTTTATAAAGAGTAATATAAAAAATATTCTTGTTATTGATATTCAATATTTTATTTTTATAAATTAATTATTAATAACTTACCAAAATATTCCTTTTCTTTTTCTAAGTAGATTAGTCTAATTTTTCCTAAATAAATCATGGCAATCATCTATATATATTACTAATTTAATATCAATATTTCTAGCTGGTAGAATTATAAGATAGGATAGCAACTACGTGTCCCACAAAGAAAATAGGAAACATATACATTGTATATGTTAATCACTGTAATATTCAGTGATAAATGAACTGAAGAACAGAATTGAATTTAGGGATTGGGAGAGAAGGAGAGAGAGAGAGAGAAGGAAAGGAAAACTTAATATCGGTATTACTGTTCTTTACAGAAAATAGACTTCACACTTATTGCATGTGTATCTCACAGCTATTTATACGTATTTATATTTCATACGTGTACATACTCTATCATCCCCCCTCAATCGCATGCATAGACAAACTAAGCATGAGATTGGAACAATGAGACTGAAACAAAGGAGAGCTGAGACCCTTAGTAAGTATATCAGCAAATTGTTCCTGCGATGATACAAACTGAACACAAAGCTGATCATTGGCAACCCTTTCCCTAACAAAATGAACATCAATCTCTATGTGCTTGGTCTTCTGGTGTTTACTGGGTTGAAAGATAGAGCAATTGCTGATAAATTGTCACAGAAAAGAACTGGTGTTTGGGAAAGTGGAAAGCACAGAAAATCCAAAATTTGCTTAATCCAGTCAATTTCAGCAGTGGTAGTTGATAAAGCCCTGTATTCCGCTTCAGTGGATGATCTCGAGACAGTGTGCTGCTTCTTAGAAGACCAAGAAATAGGACTAGAGCCAAGGAATACAACCAAACCTGTCGTGGATCTCCTATCATTGGGATCCCCTGCCCAATCGGCATCACTGAAAGCTTTGAGATCCAAACTGCCTTTAAGATAATTGAGCCCGAGATGGATAGTACCTTTGAGGTATCGAAGGATCCTCTTGACAGCTGTGAAGTGAATAACCATAGGATTCTGCATGAACTGACAGACTTGATGTACAGAGAATGCAATATCAGGTCTTGTAAACGTCAAGTACTGTAAAGCACCCACAATACTGCGATACAAGGTAGGATTATCATAGGGAAGACCATCATCCTTTAACAACCTCTGATAGGGGAGACATGGAGTAGCACATGCCTTGGCATCAAGCATGTCAGTTTTAACAAGTAGATCATGAATGTATTTCGACTGAGATAGAAACAAACCATTAGCTACCGAGGAAATTTGAACACCCAAAAAATAGTGAAGATCACCTAAGTCTTGAATCTGAAACTCAGTTGTAAGAGACTTAATGACAGAATGAATCTCACTAGAATTACTACCAGTGATGATTATGTCATCAACATACACCAGCAAAATCACAACACCAACACCAAGAGGTTTCACAAATAGAGAAGAATCAGAATATGTGTGATTAAAACCCAAGGTGGGTAAGAAGGATGTGAACCTGTCATTCCATGCTCTTGGGGCCTGTTTAAGACCATAAAGAGACTTATGAAGTCTGCACACTGACCTCGGATGAAGGGGATCTTCAAACCCTGGGGGTTGAGCCATATAAACTTCTTCATTAAGGATGCCATGCAGAAAAGCATTCTTCACATCAAGTTGTCGCAGCACCCATCCAAACTGAGCTGCAAGAGCCAATACAATCCTGACTGTAGTAGGTTTAACAACAGGGCTAAAAGTCTCACCATAATCCAGTCCTGGTTCTTGACTGAAGCCCTGTGCAACAAGCCTGGCCTTGTGTCTAGCAATGGTACCATCAGCATGCCGTTTCAGTTTGAATATCCACTTGCAACCTACCAAGTTCTTGTCAGTAGGCAAAGACACCAAACTCCAGGTGTTCTGTGAATGTAAAGCAGCCAATTCCTCTTGCATGGCAAGCAGCCAAACTGGCTCTTTTAAAGCCTTTTTATATGACACAGGCTCTGCTAAAGAGAGATCAACAGATGGAGATGACACAATAGAAGTGAGGCAAACCTTTTTCTTCACAATCCCATTCTTACTACGAGTTTGCATGGGATGCACATTCATAGAAGGAAGTGTATCCATTACTGAAATAGCTTCAGGTTGAAAAGTGTCATTAGAAATCAAAGAATCAGTGAGCATACCTTCGGAACTGGATGCAGGAGCCACAGGAAGAGGAAGGTCTGAGGAAGATGATGAAGTAATGGACAGTGGAGACAAAGGAGCAGTTTCAGTTCTAGGTATCACAGAAGGTGGAGGGATAATCACATTAGTTGTAGAAACAATAGGAGTGACAGACACATGATTAGGTGCAGGAGAAGACAGGGGTGTAGAAGAATGAGAAGCAATATTTTGAAATGGAAAAAGCAACTCATCAAAGATAACATGTCTGGAAATATAGAAATGGTTCTTAGAAACATCAAGACATATATATCCCTTATACCTTGCAGCATATCCCAAGAAAACACACATTATTGTCTTTGGTTGAAGTTTATTTGTAAGATAAGGTCTAAGAAGGGGAAAGCAAGCACATCCAAAAATTCTCAAATGAGATATGACTGGGACATCTTCAAATAGAACCTCAAAAGGTGATTTATTGTCTAAGACAGTAGAAGGCATCCTATTAATTAAATAGGGAGGCGATCTTAACAAAGCATATGTCCAAAAAGAAGAAGGAATATGAGCATGCTGTAACAATGTGATAGTGGTTTCAATTAGATGTCTATGCTTACGTTCTGCAAGACCATTTTGTTCAGGAGTGTAAGGACAAGAAATGTGATGAACTACACCCTTTTCAGCAAGAAAACTTTGCATTTTGTGATTAACATACTCTCCCCCCCCATCACTTTGCAAGATATGAATGGATTTTGAGAACTGAGTCTGAATATAAGTATAAAACTTAACAAACACAGAATATAAGTCACTTTTGTTGATTAAAGGAAACAACCAGCAATATCTCGAAAAATCATCAACAAAAATCACATAATAACGAAATCCATCAACTGAAACAGTTGGAGAAGGTCCCCACAAATCAGTATGTATTATATGAAATGGTATTACAGACCTTTGAACCTTGGACTGAAAAGGTAGTTTGCAAAACTTACCTTGAAGACAGCTATGACACATGACTGAATTACAATCTTTGGGACATTCAATATGTGCCTTATTTAACATCATAGTTACAACTTTATTTGTCGGGTGACCTAATCTATGATGCCAAGTGGAAGTAAGAACTAACTGACCAAGATAAGACCGAAAGGAGTGATTGTGGACTGATTTTCCAGTGTGTAGAGACACAAAAGGAAGAGGATAAAGGCCATTACTGCATATTCCTCTGTAAAGTATCCTCCCTGTGACTTTGTCCTGTATCCAAAAACGAAAAGCATCAAAGATTATTCGACAATCATTGTCTAAGCATAATTTATGAACTGATAACAGATTCTGGGCTAACTTTGGAACATGTAATACTGATTTCAGTTGAATTGGCTTAACATTGGTAGAAATAATAGAGTTACCAATATGTGACACAGGCAAACCTTCACCATTAGCTGTGTGGACAGTATCATCTGTAGGGAAAGGAGTACTGAGTGACAGATTTGACAAATCAGCAGTCATATGATTTGTGGCCCCAGAGTCGGTAATCCATACTGGAGTAGATTGCTGAGATGATAATGGAGACACATTGTGCAAGACAGTATTCATAGCTTGCATAGCAGGTGGTGGAGGAGCAGTATAATCTGAAGAGTAACTTGCAGCACCAATGAAGTTGGGACCATTATCATTATAGTAGCAATTCCATGTGGTATGATTCGGCTTACCACATATAGTACAACTGAATCTCTCCTGCCTCTTTAGACCACAATAGGGGGCAATATGTCCTTCATTATTGCATAATTGACATACTTGAACAGAGGGCACAGGAGGGGCAGAATAATGACTAATACTGCGTGGATGTGGAGGTTGCATAACATTTGGCTTGACATATGTATGTGATTTAGGAGGAAAAGATCTGAGATTAAATCTACCTCTACCTCGACTCCTATTAGCAGTTTTATATCCCCCATGACCATAAGAAATAAAACTGTTATGTCCATGTGTGTCACGAGACTGATGATGTAAAGGAGATGAGGAAGCAGATGGTCTATAGTTGGTGTTCATGGCAGACATGAAAGAAGGTGTTTCAGATACATGATTCTCAACAATTTTCTCTTCTGCAAGTAGTTGAGCTCTAAAATCTTTTAGACTAATAACACTTTCTCTTCCCCTAACAACACATCTAAAAGTATTGTATTCAGATGACAAACCATTCAAAGCAAGAATCACAATATCCTCCTCTGCAAAATATACACCCACTGCAGACAAATAATCCCTAGCCTCTTTTATCTTTAGAAGATACTGACTAATGGTGTCGTTGCCTTTTCGAATATTCTGTAAATTCGATTTCATCTGAAATATACTAGTTTTTGACACAATAGAAAATTGCTCTTTCAGACGAAACCACAAATCTTTAGAACTACAACTGCCAATAGCACACGACATAGCCACAGGTGAAAGTGTTGCAGTAATAAGCTGCATAATTGCCCTATCATGCATTTTCCACACCAAAACTTCATCACATTCTACAATAGAAGAAGAGTGAGGAATATGTGTACCGAATTCACCAGTGGAAGACGAAGAAGGACAGGAATGGGATCCATCAACAAACCCAAATATTCCGTTGCTTTCCAACAATAATTGCATTTGAAAATGCCAATTAAGGTAGTTCGAATCATCCAATTTCACATTCACAGATGTAGAAATTGTAGAAATAAGAGCTGTAATAGGTGATTGTAAAATCTGGAGCTGTGCTACAGTAACCATTTTTGTGAAGGAACAGTAAAATTTTTGAATCGGGCACAAATTTGTGGAAAGAGAAGAAGAAGAAATTTCCAGATGAACACCTTTAAGATCTTTAAAGGTGAGAAGTAACACAGTTATGAACACTGAGTTACAAGAATCAAAGAAAATCAAATATTTGTCGAAAAAATGAGGAACACGATCAAATATTTGTGGCTACAGATTTTGGAAGCAAATGTCTGGATCATTTAATCTGCGCGAGCACTTGATTGAGCTCTGATACCATGTTAATCACTGTAATATTCAGTGATAAATGAACTGAAGAACAGAATTGAATTTAGGGATTGGGAGAGAAGGAGAGAGAGAGAGAGAAGGAAAGGAAAACTTAATATCGGTATTACTGTTCTTTACAGAAAATAGACTTCACACTTATTGCATGTGTATCTCACAGCTATTTATACGTATTTATATTTCATACGTGTACATACTCTATCAGTATATGGATGTTGGGTATAAATAAATTGATTGTCGTGCATTTAATATAGTGAAACTTCATGTAATTATTTATAGAAATGTATTGGAAACCATTGTCCCTGACAGCTTATCATATAATATTTTTGAGAAATTTAAAAAATAAGAATTACAAGGATTGTAGAAAAAGTTGAAGAGACTGAAATATAAATGATAATATATAAATATTTAAATAATATTTTTTTATAATTATATAATTAGTTACTAGCACCTAATATCAAAGGGTTGGGAAATTAGAAGCTCAGTTGGGCTCGTGGTTATGAAACGTTTTTTTTTTCTTTGGACAAGGGGAAGCTGCAAACAGCTAAAAGAGGGGAAAGAAGAGATGTTTCAGCATCTCTCACGTCTGAAGAAGGAAATTAGGACAACAGTAAAATAGCAAGCAAAGACCCAACTGTACAAGTAAGTTGGAATTTCCTAACATTCCTCTTACCCAGCTGAATTGAATATTTCTTCTTGGAGTCAAATCATTGTCGTTTCTGTTAGATTTTAATGAGATTAGCTTTGAAGATATGAAGATAAAAAGATAAAAAGTTTTTAGCTATAGAATTCTAAATAGTTTTTATGATTATCTTTGATAGGATTTATCATAAATCCTATCCTTATCCAATAATCTCTCCTATCCATTGAGAGTTCTAGTTTATTTCAATTTCTGGTTTTGTAAGCCTATAAATAGGCAAAGTTTCAATTGAATAAATTGAATGAATGGATGGATGTACTTCATTCCAATATTTATGATTTTATGGAATGAATGAATGTGATTCATTCCAATATTTATGATTTTATTTTTGTTCTTCAATTTCTATCAATTTCAGATTTTATAGATTTAAGATTTTCAACAATTGGTATCAGAGCCTGGTTTCTTACGGGACTGTGGGATTCAAGGATTATTCTCGCAGATTGATGGATGTTATGAATCAAATGAGGCTGCTTGGAAAGGTAATTGAAGATCAAAAGGTGGTAGAGAAAATGATGGTTTCTTTGCCACAAAAATTTGAAGCTCAAACTCATATTTGTACTGTTGATCGTGTGAAATGGTACACGAAAACAGGAGGAGCAAAATTTGAAGTTTATGCTGATTTTGATTTGGGACAAAACAGAGTTGATGAAAATCCAGCTCAGCTTGATGTGATGACCATGACACTTCCTCTAGCAAGATTGGAGTTCCTAAAGATGAAGTTGGGGATGTCCAAAGCAAATCTCAAGGAGGAGTGTTAGATTTTAATGAGATTAGCTTTGAAGATATGAAGATAAGAAGATAAAAAGTTTTTAGCTATAGAATTCTAAATAGTTTTTATGATTATCTTTGATAGGATTTATCATAAATCCTATCCTTATCCAATAATCTCTCCTATCTATTGAGAGTTCTAGTTTATTTCAATTTCTGGTTTTGTAAGCCTATAAATAGGCAAAGTTTCAATTGAATAAATTGAATGAATGGATGGATGTACTTCATTCCAATATTTATGATTTTATGGAATGAATGAATGTGATTCATTCCAATATTTATGATTTTATTTTTGTTCTTCAATTTCTATCAATTTCAGATTTTATAGATTTAAGATTTTCAACAATTGGTATCAGAGCCTGGTTTCTTACGGGACTGTGGGATTCAAGGATTATTCTCGCAAATTGATGGATGTTATGAATCAAATGAGGCTGCTTGGAAAGGTAATTGAAGATCAAAAGGTGGTAGAGAAAATGATGGTTTCTTTGCCACAAAAATTTGAAGCTCAAACTCATATTTGTACTGTTGATCGTGTGAAATGGTACATGAAAACAGGAGGAGCAAAATTTGAAGTTTATGCTGATTTTGATTTGGGACAAAACAGAGTTGATGAAAATCCAGCTCAGCTTGATGTGATGACCATGACACTTCCTCTAGCAAGATTGGAGTTCCTAAAGATGAAGTTGGGGATGTCCAAAGCAAATCTCAAGGAGGAGTGTTAGATTTTAATGAGATTAGCTTTGAAGATATGAAGATAAAAAGATAAAAAGTTTTTAGCTATAGAATTCTAAATAGTTTTTATGATTATCTTTGATAGGATTTATCATAAATCCTATCCTTATCCAATAATCTCTCCTATCTATTGAGAGTTCTAGTTTATTTCAATTTCTGGTTTTGTAAGCCTATAAATAGGCAAAGTTTCAATTGAATAAATTGAATGAATGGATGGATGTACTTCATTCCAATATTTATGATTTTATGGAATGAATGAATGTGATTCATTCCAATATTTATGATTTTATTTTTGTTCTTCAATTTCTATCAATTTCAGATTTTATAGATTTAAGATTTCCAATAGTTTCTTACCCTTAAAGCAGATATTTTTTCTGAAATATTCAAGGCCCCGGATCCAAGAACTTGACTTCTAACAGATACAGATTAGGAGTCCTGCTGGTGTTACAAAAGTAAGCTTCTTCTTCAATGGCTCGCAACACTGTGATCATCACCCTCCTTCTCTTTTTATCTTCCCATGTTCACAGCTCAAACTCGCAAGAAACCTGGATTAGAGCAGGTTACTGGGATTCCGTCAGTGAACTGCCTGTTTCTGATATCAATTCTGCTCTTTTTACTCACCTTGTATGTGGTTTTTCTTATATAAATTATTCTACTTATCAAATTCATATCAACTCTTCCAAAGAACCCCACTTCTCTACTTTCACAGGCACTGTCAGGGTTAAAAACCCTTCTGTTAAAACCCTCCTATCCATCTCGGCTAGGAGGGAAGGTCTTCCAACTTTTTCCTCGATGATAAATCAGTCTTCTTATAGAAAATCTTTTATCGAGTCCTCGATATATACAGCCAGGATTTATGGTTTTGATGGCCTGGACCTTTCGGTTGGGCCAAGTATCAGCATCAACATGACCAATCTAGGAACCCTTTTCGATGAGTGGCGAGTCGCTATAGCTTCTGATTCAAAAAAATCTGGCAAGTCCCAGTTGCTCTTGGTAATGTCAGCTAGCTACTTGCCTGCTCAGCACCCGTTTACTTATCCCATTGACATCATGAAAAGGACCTTAGATTGGATACATCTCATTGCATATGACTATCATGTGCCTGCAGAATTTGATTTTACTGGTGCACATGCTGCTTTATATGGCCCTTCAAATTGGGTCAACACGGATGAATGGATAAAGGAATGGTTAAGAGGAGGATTATCTGCTAGCAAACTGGTTTTGGGTTTGCCTTACCATGGCTATGCGTGGAGACTGGTGAACCCCGACGAAAATGCAATCGGGGCACCCTCCTCAGGTCCATTTGTAACAGGTGATGGCTCCATGGGTTATAAGAATATTAAATCTTTCATTAAAGGTTATGGCTATGGAGCTGCAGCCGTGTACAATTCTACCTATGTTATGAAGCTTTTCGTTGTTGGGTCAACTTGGATCAATTTTGATGATGTGGAGTCTATCAAGGCTAAGATTTCTTATGCAAAGGAAAATAATCTTAGTGGTTACAGCGTATTTCAGCTCTCCAATGACGATAATTGGATTCTTTCTCGAGCAGGTAGGTTGTTAGTGAAGATCTCAATATTCCATTTCATCTTCTTTATTTTGATGAAACACTGGACTAGTGATGTTTCAATTGCTTTTGAATGATTAATTTCCTTCCCCTGAAATACAAAGTTCTGTGAGGTGCCTGACAAGTGCAAAATACACATCTATTTGTATTCCTTTTACATTATGCTTTTTAACATCTTTCAAGCTTATTTCAACATATTGAAAGTTATTTTATGGGTTTGACATATTTAAGAGACTTTGTGGATTACTTGCTATAAAATAGGAAATTTTGCAGTTTATATTACGGACCTTTGTTGCATGTTTCAGGTTTTAATTCCTAAAGAGGAGTTTCAAAATTGGAAATATAGATATCAAGCTTGCTGGAAAAGTATTGTGGCAGAAATTCAATGCAGATTTGGGCATCCAATTGGAACAACAACGTCAAACTGGACTCTGTTCGCGCATCAACACTGAACTGAGCATATCTGGAGCATACGATGTCCAAATCAAGTGATTCAAAAGCCCAAATTCATCTACACATTTAGGGCTACAACTTTCATGAAGAGACCGAAGTCAGGAAAAATCATCTACATCACGAAAATACTGGTGCAATCTGGATGACGGGATATGCTTCCCAATTTGTCAAAGATTAGAGAGATTTTCTCTACAACACTTATCTCCTATTCTTTAGCTTGAGTGACACCATTAGGGTTAGGACTCTTCGAGAATAAAAGGGAAGATACATGCAAGGAAGGGACTCTTCTCTCTTTCTCCATCAATTTTCCAGATTCGGCAGCAACCTAAAAGGCATGAGCAGCTGATTCACTTTCTTGGTTCAAAGGGGATAGCATCCATCTTCATTATTGGTTGTGAGAAGTAACATTTCCATTGTAATCCTTACACTTTCAAGTATTTATTTATCTTTTTCCAGAATTTAAGCTATTGATTTCGGATTCATGCTTATGGAATTGGTTTGATATAGTTTATATGCTTTCTATGTTTCTTTCAATCCGTAATTGTTGTGGGGAACAAGAATAAGAAGCAAGTAAATTAATTTGATTGTCTTATCTATCACATTAATTTATTTAGGATGAATAGGGACAGTATATGTTCAAGCTTTTGAATGTTAGCTAGGAATAAATTGCGTAGATCTTGATCTTAAAGCTACCGTTGAGTGAAGAAAGATTGCTTCTCAATACTTAATTCAGCTTGACGATAAGGAACTAATTAGAAGCTTATTCGGATTAGTTTAGCATGCCTCTAGGTTTCCCTTAGCTTTAATGGAAGCCTAATTTATTTGCTTGTTGTGAAAGGATATTAATTTAATTTCTATGATCAACCGATTTGTAAGATTGGAGGAATCACCCCTTTGAACCGAGTTGCCAACATCTTGATTAACCTTCGTTAAGACTTAGCACTTTTATTTATTTAATTCTTGTTGATTCAAACCACCCCGTTCTTTTGAATTTGGTATTTGTAGGAAAAATAAATCAATTTCCCTTGGGTTCGACCTGGTCTCTACCACCATACTACTAAAATTATTGTTTCGGTGATAGTAAAATCAGAATTAATTTGTGAGGGTTTCGACAACCGTAAAATTTGGCGCCGTTGCCGGGGAAGTTTTTATTTTTCTTTAATATCAAACTAATTTATGCCAAGATCTTCTCATACAGGTGAATTAGTTTTTGATCAAGAGATTGAAAAGACTGCAAGAGCGAATAGGAAGGCTAAAAGACAAGAGGACATCTTGCCGGCCTTAACACCTGTGCACAGTGAATCCGAGACAGACATACAAGAAGAAACGGCTGAAATAATGGCACAACAAAGGACTTTGCGGGAGTTAGCAACTCCCAACGTTAACCAACAACCTTTGTGCATTGAATTTCCTAATATTGAGGTAGCTTTTGAATTAAAATCAGGGATTGATTCATTTGTTACCTACTTTTCGAGGCCTTGCGGGTGAAGATCCCCATAAGCACTTGAAGGAATTTCATGTTGTATGTTCAACCATGAAGCCGCAAGGAGTGAGCGAGGAACAAATTAAATTGAGGGCTTTTCCATTCTCATTGGCGAGACAAAGCAAAGGATTGGTTATACTACCTTCCTTCGGGATCAATAAGGACATGGAATGAATTGAAGAAAATGTTTACGGAAAAAATTCTTTCCAGACCTCAAGAGGCTGGAACAATTAGGAAAGAAATTAGTGGGATTCGCCAAAATAATGGAGAAACTTTGTATGAGTATTGGGAGCGTTTTTAATCAGCTGGTTGCTAGTTGCCCACACCACCAAATTTCTGATCAATTGTTGTTGCAATATTTTTATGAAGGATTATTGCATATGGACGAGAAGCATGATAGATGCTTTGCAAGTGGGGGAGCACTTGTAGAAAAGACTCCGATGCGAGCAAGAGATTTAATTTCTATGATGGCAGCAAATTCACAGCAATTTGGAATCGGAGGTGACAACAATCCTAGAAAGGTAAGTGAGGTGAGTCACTCTAATCTTGAAACTCAACTTTCAGAATTAACCTCTCTTGTCAAGCAGGTAGTTTTAGGGACGAGGTAAGACAGGACCCGAGTTTGCGGTATTTGTGCTTTTTCGGATCACTCTACCGACATGTGCCCACAACTTCAAGAGGATGTAATTCCTCAAGTGAATGCTTGTAAATGGGTTTGGTAACCAGCCAAGGAACCATGACCCATATTCAAATCGAGTACAACCCGGGTTGGAGAGACCACCCAAACCTAAGGTATGGACAACCCCATAATCGGCAACAGTTCCCTTCTTTCGGTCGAGAATAAAGCGGCCCCTCCACCTCACCAAGCATCAAGCTCGGGTATGTCTCTAGAGGATATTGTGAAATCATTAGCAACTAACACCCATTTGTTCCAGCGAGGAGACAAGAGCTAGCATCCAAAATTTAGAAACTCAAGTGTCACGGTTGGCAACTTCATTAGGCAAAATGGAGGTTAACAAGGGTAAGTTACCCAGCTCAACCAGAAGTTAACCCACGAGAAAATGCTAATGCAATAGTCCTTAGAAGTGGTAAGGAGGTGCAGACCTCATCACCAAGGTTGACGAGTGCCGAAGGAAATTAGAAAAGAAGGAAACACACCGCTTGAGTCCCTTTTGCCGAAGTCAAGTAATGAGGTAAGTATTGAGTCAACTTTGCATAAGCCAAATACTTTAGTTGCACCTCCATTTCCTAGCGGGTTGGCGAAGACAAAGAAAGAGGAGGGGGAGCATGAATTGTTTGAAACCTTTCGGAAGGTTGAGATCAACATTCCATTGTTGGATGCAATCAAGCAAATTCCACGTTATGCCAAGTTTCTCAAGGAGTTGTGCACCAACAAGAGGAGGTTAAGAACTGAAGAAAAAATCAGAGTTGGAGAGAACGTGTCAGTGATAATACAAAGAAAATTGCCTCAAAAATGCAAAGATCCGGGTATGTTTACTATTCCATGTGTGATTGGAGATTATACGCTAGGAAGGGCAATGCTAGATTTAGGAGCATCAATAAATGTTATGCCTCTTTCAATCTATAAATTTTTGAATCTAGGACCTTTACGAGGAAACAAGGGTAATAATTCAATTAGCGAGATAGGTCTAACGCATATCCTGAAGGTATTATTGAGGATGTTTTGGTTAAAGTCAATGAATTAATTTTTTCCTGCATGATTTTTTATATCATTGACATGGATGATGATTGTGCTTTAAATTCAACTCATATATTGTTAGGTAGACCATTCATGAAAACAGACTAGGACTAAGATTGATGTGCATAAGGGTACTTTATCTTTTGAGTTTGATGGGGAAATAGTAACGTTTAATATTTTTTGATGCTATGAAATATCTGATGAATTTGAATCTGTTTTTCATATTGATGTTATTGACCCCATTGTGCAAGATGATTTTGAAAGCTGAATCTTATGAAAGATAAGTTGAACTTAGTGTTGCAACTAGAGCAAGGCAGATAAGGATGCAAGGAGAGAAATTGATGAAGACATGAAAGAAGCAATAATGTCCTTACACTCATTGCCTATAATGCCTAACGTGTGGACTAGCTTACCCGTTGAATTACCAAGTTCACATGTTAAAGATCTACCTTCCATTGTGCAACCACCGAAGTCTGGAGTTAAAAAATGTTGCCCACACATTTGAAGTATGTGTACTTAGGAGAGGATGAAACATTGCCAGTCATTATTGCAAATGATTTAACCGAAGTTCATGAGGAAAAAATTATTAAGGGTTTTGAGGGAACACAAGACAGCAATTGGTTGGACATTGGCGGACATTAAAGGGATCGGCCCTACACTTTGTATGCACGAGAATTTTCCTCAACGGTGATGCCAAACCCGTGAGGGAACCTCAGCGCAAACTGAATCCAGCAATGAAGGAGGTTGTTATGAAGGAAATTTTGAAGTTATTGGACCAAGGGATTATCTATCCAATATCGATAGTCCATGGGTAAGTCAGGTGCATGTAGTTCCCAAGAAGAGCTGGGTCTAACTCTTGTTCCCAACGAACAAAACGAACTTATCCCCATGAGAGTGCAGAATGGGTGGAGAATGTGTATTGATTTCAGGAAGTTGAATGCTCACACAAGAAAGGATCACTTCCCAATTCCTTTCATAGATGAAATGCTTGAAAGACTGGCAGGTAAGTCATTTTTCTGTTTCTTAGATGGATTTTCTGGTTACTATCAAATAATTGTAGCTCAAGAAGACCAAGAAAAGACAACTTTTACTTGTCCATTTGGAACATTTGCTTACCGACGTATGCCTTTTGGATTGTGCAATGCCCCAGGTACATTTCAAAGATGTATGATGAGCATTTTTTCTGACTTGATTGAAAATTGCATTGAAATTTTTTATGGATGACTTTAGTGTTTATGGCAATTCTTTTGATCAATGTTTAGATCACTTAACTAAGGTTTTGAAGAGATGTATTAGCACAAACTTGGTTTTAAACTATGAAAAATGTCATTTCATGGTCCCAGACAAAGGGATAGTTTTTGGGTCATGTGGTTTTCGGCTAGAGGTATTGAGGTTGACAAAGCAAAAGTTGATTTGATTACAAGTTTACCCTATCCTACTAATGTTAAGGAAATTCGTAGTTTTCTTGGTCATGCAGGGGTTTCTATAGGCGATTCATCAAGGATTTCTCGAAGATTGCACAACCACTTTGTCTCAACTTTTGCAAAAGGACATGCCTTTCCACTTTGAAGCAAATTGCAGGGATAGCATTTGACAAATTGAAGGAGCTCCTCACCTCGGCACCAATCATACAACCACCAAATTGGGAGATGCCCTTTGAAATCATGTGTGATGCAAGTAAACTTGCAATAGGAGCTGTACTTGGCCAACGAAATGGAAAGAAAAGCCATGTTATTTGCTATGCTTCGAGGACACTAAACTCGGCTCAATGCAATTATTCAACAACAGAAAAAGAGCTTTTAGCTATTGTGTTTGCCTTGGACAAATTTAGATCATATTTGTTAGGATCTAAAGTGATTGTTTTTCTCGAGATCATGCGGCTCTTAAGTACTTATTATCAAAGAAAGAATCCAAACCAAGGCTTATACGTCTGGATTTTGCTGTTGCAAGAGTTTGATTTGGAAATCAAGGATAAAAAAGGAGGCGACAATTCGGTGGCGGACCATTTGAGCGAGAATTGTGAATGAGGAAGATATGCTACCAATTCTTTGAGACATTCACGATGAGCAACTATTGCATTTACAAGGTAAGGAACCATGGTATGCTGATATTGTTAATTTTTTGAGTTACTGAGGGAATCTTACCTCATGAATTAAAGAAAGCGAAAAAGGACAAAATAAAGAATGATTCTAAGTATTACATATGGGATGAGCCATATCTTTGGAAATTAGGTTCGAGATCAAGTAATTCGAAGATGTGTACCAAATGATGAAATTTATTCCATTCTTACTTATTGTCATAATTATGCATGTGGTGGACATTTTGGACCCCAAAAGAACGACTAGAAAAAATTTTAGACGAGTGGGTTTTATTGGGAAACTCTTTTTTAAAGATGCCTACCAATTTTGTAAGAGTTGTGAAAAATGTCAAAAGATGGGTAACCTATCCCAGTAGGAATGAAATGCCACAAAATCCTATTTTATATTGTGAAATTTTTTGATGTATGGGGCATGGATTTTATGGGACCTTTCCACTGGTTCTTTTGGTTTTGCTTACATTCTACTTCTTTGTGGATTATGTGTCGAAATGGGTAGAAGCAAAAGCTACCTATACTAACGATTCTAAAGTTGTTGTAGGATTTCTCAAGTCTAATATTTTTTAGTAGGTTTGGAATTCGAGAGCAATAATAAGTGATCAAGGTACCCATTTTTGCAACCTGAGCTGTGGAAGCATTGATGCGAAAATATGGAGTCCACCACCCAGAGTAGCCACAACTTATCATCCACAAACCAATGGACAAGCGAGAAGTTTCAAATCGGGAAATTAAGAATATCCTTGAGAAGACGGTGAGCCCCCAACCGAAAAGATTGGAGTCTACGTTTGGAAGATGCCTTTCGTGGGCATACCGAGACGACATACAAAACTCCAATTGGAATGTCACCATATAGGTTGGTATTCGGTAAGTTGTGTCATTTACATGTTGCCATTCAGCATCGTGCTTATTGGGCGGTGAAGCAATGTAACTTGGATGCTAAAGAAGCCGGGAGTAGAAAGAAAGTTACAAGCTGCGGGGAGTTGGAGGAGATTCGGTTGGAAGCTTATGATAATGCATTGTTGTACAAGGAGAGAACAAAGTACCTTCATGATAAGACTGCTGCTCAGAAAACAATTTTCCATTGGTCAAAAGGTATTACTTTTTAACTCCGAGGTTGAAATTCATGCCAGGTAAGTTAAGATCTAGATGGATTGGACCATTTGTTGTAGTGAATATTTTTCCAAATGGTGTTATTGAAATTCAGAGTTTGGAAACTAACAAGATTTTTAAGGTGAATGGTCATAGACTTAAGCCTTATATTGATGATTTTGATGGCACTAATGTGAAGGAGATGCAATTGGTCAGTCCAATTTACCAAGATTAATGCTTTGCGAGAAGGACTTTGTCTAGCCAAAGACAATAAAAAAGGCGCTTTTTGGGAGGCAACCCAACCGTGGTGGTGCACCACAATGAATAAAGATTTCTTTTCTGTTGGATTCCTTTTATCGTTTTCTCTCTTCATATTTAATATGATTTTAATTTGTTTTTCCTCAGCCATTCTCTCAGACAGGTTTTTGATCCAGTTGCCACTCCGGTCAAATATGCAAAGAAATGCTCCACCGAATGTTAGTAATACAAAGAGTAATCAGGGCAGTTTTCTCTTTTCCCTTCTTGGTGAATTTACTGAATTTACTTTGCACACATTGAGGTCAATGTCCATTTTTAGTGTGGGGGTGCATTCCTTAAATCCAATATTTTTGAAGAAAAAAAAAATCTTTGTCTCCAATATTTTTGAAAAAAAAAAACCTCGAGCAAATTTTTGTTTTGGTATGTTTTGTTTTGAATGTTAATGTCATGAACGACTTTTCAGTTGAACTCAAGAAAAATCATAACATGATTGAATGATGAACTTGCTTCTTAAAGGTTGTTTAGTCAAGCGATATTATTTGGAATAAAAATAATTGAATGTGATAGACACTAGCCTGTGAGATTTTGAGCCTAATGATCGAAACATCCATATCGGTCTCTATTTTCCTTTCATGTGTGATGTTCTTCCATTTGTTTTGTTTCTCTAGAACTTGCCATGATTCTTTTCGAGACCGCATTGATACATGCATGCATAAACATGATTAAGGCATTCTTTGTTATATGCCACATAAAGCCTATCAACCCACCTTTGAATTAATATTCCCATTGCGAACCCTTTTGAGTGATGACCCTTTTTCCTTGATAACCCACATTACAAGCCTTACCATTTATCTCACCCAAGTCATAGGGACCAGTGGAGTATAGTTCATAATTATAGGAGTATGAGACTACTTGGAAAGTTGGGAGAGTTTTGAAATGTGATGTGATATGGTAGAGAAATGCCATAGATTGTTACTCTAAAGTACTTTTGGTATATTATTGAAAAGATTAGTTCTATTGGTTGCTTCATCCTTGATGACACATTGATATATATTAAATCATGGGCTGGAGCAAAGGAATGAAGAAAATATGGAAATTATAAGAATCCATGACAAAAAGCTAAGCTTTTACGCTTGATAGCAACTATTTGTTCTTATCATTGATTCCTCGACAAATTCTAATAAGAGGTCAACGATCGTCCCTTAAGTTGAGTGCAAATGTTTTTGTGAGTGATAAATTATCCAATAACAAAGGATAAAGTGGGTTTGATATCTTTAAGTTTAAAGAAGGGATGGATGGAGTATTTGAGGTTTCATGTTCAAATTCGAGGTACTTTACTCCATTGGTCTCAATGGCTTTAAAACTACTTTACCAAATAAATATCCTACCTTAAACCAAGCCCCATTATAACCCTTCTGAAGACCTTATGATTTATGTAATGCATGTAATCTAGGTGGTGAAGAGTGAGATGATTAGCAAGCTTATGGTAGATCACTTACATTGGAAGAAATTTGAGAGAAACACTAACCTGTCAAACACGTGAGAATGGAGTGATTATTTCTATGAGGTCTATGCATTCGGTTATTTTATTTTCAAATAAAAAAATTGCTTGCTAAGCATTTCTTTTAAGTTGTGTGGATTGTTGTTCATGAAATATTATGGTAATTTAAGAGTTTGATTGTTTTTAGTTGATGGCATTGCATTTTCTTTCGAAAAAAGTAGATTTGAATCTTGCCCGAGGGACGTGCAAAAGCTAAGTGTGGGGAATTTGACAAGTGCAAAATACACATCTATTTGTATTCCTTTTACATTATGCTTTTTAACATCTTTCAAGCTTATTTCAACATATTGAAAGTTATTTTATGGGTTTGACATATTTAAGAGACTTTGTGGATTACTTGCTATAAAATAGGAAATTTTGCACTTTATATTACGGACCTTTGTTGCATGTTTCAGGTTTTAATTCCTAAAGAGGAGTTTCAAAATTGGAAATATAGATATCAAGCTTGCTGGAAAAGTATTGTGGCAGAAATTCAATGCAGATTTGGGCATCCAATTGGAACAACAACGTCAAACTGGACTCTGTTCGTGCACCAACACTGAACTGGGCATATCTGGAGCATACGATGTCCAAATCAAGTGATTCAAAAGCCCAAATTCATCTACACATTTAGGGCTACAACTTTCATGAAGAGACTGAAGTCAGGAAAAATCATCTACATCACGAAAATACTGGTGCAATCTGGATGACAGGGATATGCTTCCCAATTTGTCAAAGATTAGAGAGATTTTCTCTACAACACTTATCTCCTATTCTTTAGCTTGAGTGACACCATTAGGGTTAGGACTCTTCCAGAATAAAAGGGAAGATACATGCAAGGAAGGGACTCTTCTCTCTTTCTCCATCAATTTTCCAGATTCGGCAGCAACCTAAAAGGCATGAGCAGCTGATTCACTTTCTTGGTTCAAAGGGGATAGCATCCATCTTCATTATTGGTTGTGAGAAGTAACATTTCCATTGTAATCCTTACACTTTCAAGTATTTATTTATCTTTTTCCAGAATTTAAGCTATTGATTTCGGATTCATGCTTATGGAATTGGTTTGATATAGTTTATATGCTTTCTATGTTTCTTTCAATCCGTAATTGTTGTGGGGAACAAGAATAAGAAGCAAGTAAATTAATTTGATTGTCTTATCTATCACATTAATTTATTTAGGATGAATAGGACGAGTATATGTTCAAGCTTTTGAATGTTAGCTAGGAATAAATTGCGTAGATCTTGATCTTAAAGCTACCGTTGAGTGAAGAAAGATTGCTTCTCAATACTTAATTCGCTTGACGATAAGGAACTAATTAGAAGCTTATTCGGATTAGTTTAGCATGCCTCTAGGTTTCCCTTAGCTTTAATGGAAGCCTAATTTATTTGCTTGTTGTGAAAGGATATTAATTTAATTTCTATGATCAACCGATTTGTAAGATTGGAGGAATCACCCCTTTGAACCGAGTTGCCAACATCTTGATTAACCTTCGTTAAGACTTAGCACTTTTATTTATTTAATTCTTGTTGATTCAAACCACCCCGTTCTTTTGAATTTGGTATTTGTAGGAAAAATAAATCAATTTCCCTTGGGTTCGACCTGGTCTCTACCACCATACTACTACAATTATTGTTTCGGTGATAGTAAAATCAGAATTAATTTGTGAGGTTTCGACAACCGTCAGTGCCCTCCCCTGAAATACTAAGTTTATAGAGTAAATGAGCTTTTACTGCAATAGAAAGATATCATAAAACAATACTAACGTGATGAGAAATGTTCTCAGCTCAGGGAAAAGATGAAGATGGGCTGAACAAGCGGAAGGTATTGGTGATTATTCTGGTTACGATTGCTGTGGTCTTTCTCATGTTGGGCACCATCATTTGTTGTTACTTTAGAAGAAAAATACTCTGCTCAAAAGGTAACATCTTCCCGTTGTGAAAATTTCCCAAATATATTAACCAAAATGTTGAGTCGATTCAGCAATTATTACAACAGGATTAAGATACAGTTAGTTCTTTGATTTGTTTCATGGTAGCAGAAATTGCTGGGAGTGTCCAAAAATCAGTATCTGCGGTGAAAATCAAAGTATCTGCTACTAGAGTTATGAATGGTGATGCTCCACATCTGCAAGCACTCAGTTTTGATATGATTGCGGCGGCTACCAATAACTTTTCGAGTGAAAACAAACTTGGAGCAGGTGGATTTGGCTCTGTCTACAAGGTAAATAAATTTGGGAAAATATAAATGCGTTCTGGGGTTCTATCACTTCAGAACATATAAGTAATTGTCCTGGATGACTTTGAAAGGGAAACATGACAGCATGAAGCATTTGTTTTCCCAGGGTATACTTCCTGACGGAAAGGAAATAGCAGTGAAGAGACTATCAGAAACCTCGACTCAAGGTGAAGAGGAGTTCAAAAATGAGCTTACACTTACAGGAAAACTTCAACATGTGAATGTAGTTACAGTGCTGGGATTTTGCAACGAGAGGGAGGAAAAGATGCTGATCTACGAGTACATGCCGAACAAGAGCTTGGATTTCTACATCTATGGTCAGTAGAGTCTTTTTCTCTTCGCCAACCTTCTAAATATTGTGCCTCTAATAAGTGTTTACTTCGATGTAGATCCCATCAGAAGATACATTTTAGATTGGAGAAAACGCGTTCAAATTATTGAAGGTCTTATTCAAGGGCTTCTATATCTCCAAGAATTCTCAAATTTTACCATTATTCATCGAGACATAAAGAGTAGCAACATTCTATTGGATGAGGATATGAACCCTAAGATATCAGACTTTGGTATGGCTAGGCTCTTCAGGAAAGATGAACTCGAAGCAAACACAAGGAGGATAGTTGGAACATAGTAAGGATATTGTCTCAAAATGGTATTTCGATATAAAGTGTTTGCTAAACCCTTCTCATTCTTATTTATTTTTTTTGAGTTGCAGTGGCTATGTCCCCCCCCTGAATATGTAAGAAAAGGCACATATTCCATGAAATATGATGTTTACAGCTTTGGAGTTCTTCTTCTGCAAATCATAAGTGGCAAGAGGAGTACATGTTACTATGGTTCAGACGAAAAATGGAACCTTCTTGAATATGTAAGTGATCAGTCACATGTTTTCCAATATATGAACACATAATTAACTCTTTTTTTCCCCATAGTCTCCATTTGAATATCAAGATGGTTATCAAATTGTTTCAGGCATATGAATTGTGGAAAAATGGTGAAGGCGTGGAGTTTTTCGATCCATCGCTAGACGATTCATCTTCATCATGTAAACTCACAAGATGCCTGCAAGTTGCTCTATTATGCGTCCAAGAAAATCCTTTGCACAGGCCATCTATGTTAAAAATCTCTTCGATGCTCAAAAATGAAAATGCACCTATCGCCACTCCAAAAAGGCCTTCTTTTTCAACAAAAAGAGATGAAGAGGACAGTGTTATCACGAATAAAATTTATTCCGTAAATGATGCAACAATATCTGACTTGGAACCTCGCTGAAGTTAAGGCTTCCATGAACAGAATTCAAGAGTATCTCCTTTTTTCTTCCTGGTTGAATTGATTGTATGTATTCTTTCTAGGTCACTGTGATAGATCCTATTCTTTTATTACTTTTCTATTGTTGGCTACCAAAAAGGGTTCAACTCTCGCGACAAAGTAAGATCAATTCTGCTGATCCAATGTATACAAAGATACATTCAAAGGATGGAAACTGCTTTTTCTTTGGTAATAAAACTACTTAATATGAAACTCTATTCTCAACAAAATAAAATTGAGAAATATGAACCTCGTTTTTTCTTGTGTTTGATGTATAGTCAGCAGCCATGCACAAAAAAGGAAAGACTGTATTCTTAGTTTTGTTGTGATTGTCAAATTTTGAGACCTAACCTCATCAGAACTTTAGTTCCTACTGTTGTCTCTCTCTGTTATCCAACTTGTATCGAAATCAATATCGTTCTTTGTTTACCACAGCTACTTAATGGGATTCCTCACTTGATCTCTTAGCAAATTAAATAAGAGAACAAGAATCGTGAAGTTCAAGAATGTCCAGGCAAAAATTTCTGCATATTTGTTGTGGTAGTTATACAAGTTCTGATAAATCAAGTGTCTGCCAATAGGCTTAATTTTCATTTCATATAACAGCTATTTATATATAGAAATAGCGATCTTCAAATAGAAATATAATCCCCGTATCAAAGGTAAAAGAGGAGAGGATCAAGATTTGATCGTTGACTTACTTATATGCAAGGAAAGTTCATTAAAGCTCAAGATTCCCAGCATGAATTAAGGAAAGTAGCCGTTCTAGAAATCCAATTACTGCCCCCATCAAGTCGGAGCATGTAGATTAGATAGACCCAACTTGCCAAGAGGTTTGGTAAAGATGTCAGCTAATTGAGAAGATTATGAAACAAACTTCGGAGGGATAACTCAATACCCACTCGGCAAAGAGGCATTCTGTTCTATCCTAGACAATCTGGGGTCTATCCAATCTACTTCCTGTTTGTAAATTTCATCTCCGTTTACTGCATGTTTATTTACTGTATACTATACTATCACCAAAGCTTGGAGATATATCGAGATCAAAGTTCACGCAGCATGAAAAGATTGAAACTTGTTCCTTTTTCTGCAATGATGCGACCCCCACAGTAATTGAAAGCAACAACCAAACAGTTCTTTGACGTTGGGTGCATTCACTTTAACGGTGATTCTGACATTTCTTTTCTTCTTACATTGCTTTGTTAGTTTACTCCAGCTTGGTCTGGGTTCTTATGCGCTACTCTGCATGGGACCCATATGTAAGACATTCATTACACCCTCCCTGGCAGAAGACAAGCCTGTCCTGTTGACTCAGCTCGTACTATTTTATTGCCTCAAAAAATTGAGGAATCACATCTTTTCACCTTGGCAAGACAAAGGCTGTCCACAAAATCTGATGTTTACAGTTTTGGAATAATTCTACTGCATATCAAAAGCGGCAAGAAAAAAATTGCACTGCTATGTGTCCAGGAAAATCCTGCTGATAGGCCGTCTATGCTGGAAGTTTCTTCGATGCTCAGGAACGAAACTGCCATTGTTACCATTCCCTGAAGGCCTGCTTTTTCAGTGAAGACAGACGAGGATGAAAGAAATAGAGGAGATCGATTGCACTCGGAGATTTGTTCAGTTGATGGCGCAATAATTTCGCAAGTCATCGGACGATGAGGAAGTGCTTTCTTGCTGATGCCTGAAGCTAAATCTGTTTACAGGCTTGAACAGCTAGCTCGTCGTGTGTTTTTTTCTCTAGATTATTATCAGAAATTTACAGCAAAAGTTTGACGGCATGTGTTGGTAGAAATCGCAAGTGTACGAATCATAACAAGTAATAAAGTGATGAGTAAAGTATCATAACAAGTAATAAAGTGATGAGTAAAGTATCGTCCCACGAGGATTTGCAAAAATTATCAATAAGTATCAAAATTATTAAATTCCTATCTATTTGATGATTCAATTATAAAAGTTTACGAAACTAAGAATAATGAAAACAAAAATGCAAAAAAAGATAAATGGTATTGAAATCAACTTTAACGCATCCTAGGATTTATTATTTCACCATAACTAATCTTATGTGATTTTTTTCTCAATTAATTAATCCTCTCAAAATTTCTTTCTTATGGTTGATAATCAGGTTTTACTAATTTTATCACTAATCTCTCTCGACCATCAATGGATTATTTTAACAAATAAACTTCTTACCTCTCGGTGAAAATTCTAAACTCGTCAAAATACATTAAGAATAATAAAACCTTGCATGATTACGCAAGTTCCATAGATATCTCTATCCTATAGATTTCTTATGGTATTTCAAACAATAGTTGAAACAATTATCACTTCTCAGTCTCAAATTGAATCCCAAATCATGCAAACGGTGATCAAGCATACACAAGCATTAAGCATAAAATAAAACACTCAACAAGTATTATATTAATTCAATCAAAGAAATTGTTCACATATTCATAGCTAGGGTAAATAAAAAATTCCAGAATTAAAAACTACTCCATAGCAAAATTAACAAGAAACAAACTTCATACGATGAACATCACTCAAGAGAATTGGAAAATTGGACAGCTGGACGTCTTGAAGGAGTTGTTATTCTTGACTTATTTCTTTTCGATTTGCTTGCCTCCTCTCCTGGATGCTGCCTCCTCTTTTTTGTAATGTGTTTAGGGTTTTCTCCTCTCAAAAAGACTCCCTTTAGTTGTTGCCTTACAATATATATGCGCTGAGTTTTTCCTCCAAAAGAAAACGCGGATTATGATATTGCGAGCCCATTTCAGGGCAATAAATGTGTGAATTAAGACTCCTTTATTTCTGAGAAAGTTGTAGAAAATTAAATTTTATTTCCATTGTACTTTATCTCGAAGTTTTGGTCATCTATAACTCTGGATATGGTCCAAAACCCGAGACAGTGTCTGGGTGGCATGGACTCCTAGTCTGATTCAGACTCTACATTTGGACTTGATTTTTAGACTTCAAAATAACAAAACTGGGTTCTTCTCATTGTATAAATGTTATAGGCATGTGTATCCTCTTTTCATAAAATTAAACAACACATGAAACGGAGTTGTATAACTCCCGTTATACCTTAAAAACCAATCAATGCTCAGGCTTCTCTAGGCAGACCAACCAGTGTTCTAATTCTAATCTCATCCCATTGTTTGGTTCTTCATATGATCTCAATTTCTGCATATTTCACTAGTTAAATACATTGAATTTTCAAGAAGTGAATAATTCTACAAGAGACCTAAAACTCTAGACAATTTGTTAAAAAGCCAACGCAATTCTCTAAAATAGAGTAGCAATGACTTCAAATATGTATGCAATATATTCTCTTATCAGCATGCACATTGTTAATGGAATCAAACAACTCCAGAGGCTTGCACCTCTAAGAATTGATTCAGGATCTGCAACTTAACTATAATTATGCCATGCAATATGCCTCTTTCCACTAAGCAAGCTAGTTCTGAATAATTTTGCTCACTGGCTTTTATGTCTCGGGACAACTTGCTGTACGTAAATCAATTTTTTACTTCTTTTTATAATATTCACATCTTATAAATTATATTAAAAAACCAATTTAAATTATCGAAAAAAGAAGAAGGATAGTGGAACGGGTGAATACGATAAAGAACGAGGTTGAAAGTATAAGGATGGATGTTCATCAATTAATTTTTTAAGCAACTAGCAAGGATCGAGATCCACAGAGATTTTGGGTCCGAGACAAGAGAGACGATGGCATTTGATCAAGATGACTTTACGAGGAGCAATCTAACTTTTCAGATGTTTGTAGCAAAACAACATCTAATCAAAGATGAGGGATATTCAATCAAATTGTAAAATATTGATTGAATTACAGAAATGCTATAATCTTCGATACTCGGCTGTGTCTTACAATTTTAAATTAAAGAAAAATAGCATAAAGAAAAAAAATATATTAATGTATTCTTTAAAAAAAGTTTAAAATAATTATTGATAACTTTACCAAAATATTCCTTTTCTTTTTCTAAGTAAATTAGTCTAAGTTTTCCTAAATAAATCATGTCAATCATATAGATAGATAGAGAGATCAAGGTTGTCAATTCCATTTTGGTTGGTGCTTCATTTTATCAATTGGAACGGAATATTTCGGTTTTGGTACGTTGTTTCGGGGTTGTACTGTTTATATATATATATATATATATATATATATATATATATATATATATATATATATATATATATATATATATATATATATATTAATTTATTTATTTTAGTTTAGATCCAAAAAATAATTTTTTTAGAATTGTGCAATTTAATCTAAAAAAAGACACAATAAAATAATTTTTATGAATAAAATTATGAGCATGTATAATATTACGAGAATGTCATCATCAATATCGCAAAGCTCATTACATTCTCTCGATTGATCTAAAATTTTAATATAATACATGTAAATATATCAAGAGACTACTCATAAAATTTTATCTCAATCTAACAATCGGATTAAAAGATATAATTGATATTGTAAAATTATTTATTATTTAAAAAAACACTATTTGGTCGAAAACAATACGACCGAAATAATTTTTGAGTCGTTTCGCCGATATCTGGATGAAAAATCCAGAATGAGTCTGGAATTTAAACCGAGGTAAAAATGATATTGTTTTGTCTCGTTTTTTAACTGATACAAAACGTTTCGGCCTAAATCAAATGAAATTTACAGCCATGAGATAGATTGATAGATAGATATTGCTAATTTAATATCAATATTTCTAGCTGATAGAATTATAAGGTAGGAAAGCAATTACGTGTCCCACAAAGAAAGTAGGAAACATATACATTGTATATGGATGTTTGTTATAAATAAATTGATTGTTTTCATAAATAAATTAGGACAACAGCAAGCAAAGACCCACCTGTATTTCCTAGCACATTCCTCTTACCCTCCTGAATTGATTATTTCTTCTTGGAAATAATTCTATCATTGTCGACGTATTAGAAAATACCCGCACTTCACGCAGATATTTTTTTTCAGAAACCGGATCCAAGAACTTAACTTCACACTGATAATTTTAGAGTTTTCATCATCATTAATTTTAGAATTCATAAGATTAACCCAATTATTCATATATTAATAATAATAATTAAAAAAAAAGACCAAATCCAATAGAACCACACCACGACACACTCCCTAACATAAGTCTTATTTATATTCTCTCTCATTTTTATAACAGCTGCATGACTTCATTACCTCTAACCATCCTTAAAGTCTCCTTTAAAGTCTTAATGGCCGAAAGCTTCTTTTGAAAGGGGAAAATATTAGATGGAGGGGTAGAAAATAGTGAAAATGCATGCTTTTGTGAGGGTAATTAATTGGGTTTCCGATGAGTTGAATTAATAGTATCTTTTTAAATTATTTTGATACATTGATATTAAATATAATTTTTTTAATGTATTTTACATAAAATATATTGAAAAAAACAATCACTGTTATAATTTCAAATCAATATAAAAGGTGATTTACCTGAATTTATCATGAAAATCAAAAGTGAAACATGAGGCATGTAGAAAGGAAATATCTTTGGAAAAGATTAGTTTTAAAAATATTTTTCAATATGTTAAAATAATAGTACGTCAAATCAATTTAAAAATACTGAAAATAAATTAAAAGACAATTCAACAACGTAGGAACGAAATTCTCCAAATTTTTAACACTTGGGTCAAAAAGATCACAGGGTGCTTGGAATATGGTGCCCTAAAAAAACAGAAAAGAAAGCCAGCTCATAAAATTGAAAATTCTAACACTTAATTTTCTTGATTGGTTGGCCTCGTATATTTCTTGACGAGGCTCTGAAACATTTTCAAGCAAAATACATTTTGAAAAGCTATGCACTTTCGATCACTTATTTACTTGGAAGATGTTTTTAAGCTATTTTATAGTGGGTTTTTTTTTTTGGATCACTAAAAATTTGAATTTATCAACAGGCTAGGGTTTTTATTTTAGCACCAGTCGCTTGTGATAAAGGGCAGCATGTTATCATTAAGAACTGGCATTGTTTGATTGACCAAATTAAGAAAATTCAAATTGTTTGAAGGACAAAATTGATGAAAAAACTTGTTGGGGGACAATATTGATACGAACCCAATAGCTGAGGGGTGGGATATTAGATTGGATTCTACCATATCTACAGATGTCTGGGTCGTCGATATTAATGGGCTTGTCCAGGACAAGGACAAGGACTACACAAATTCTTGGTCTTCGGTTTATTTCACTTTTGCTCTGCCGGCCGATTTTATTATCTGGCCCTGTCCATCAGCTGCCTTAAGATGATTTGGAAACGAGTGAGGTGTGAGTTTCATCCGAGTTAACAACATGTTTTTAAAATAAAATTAAAACGACTCTAGTTTTACGGAGTTTTTTCAAACTATTTTTTACTTATAAATATATTAAAATAATATTACATGTCACTGAGCTCTTGCTGAACGCTTCTGTCTTTCTAAATCTGCCTTCCTTCCAGGTATTTTTACCAAGCAAGCTCAAATGGTATCGAGAATTGCTATCACCATCCTCTTTATTTTAAAATTGCATCCTGCACAAGCATGGATCAAAGCTGGCTATTCGTTTTATGGCATGGATTTCCCAGTTTCTGACATAAATTCTACCCTCTATACTCACCTTATCTGTGCTTTTGCTGACCTTAATTCATCTTCGTATCGGCTGTCTATCCCCTCCTCATATGACCAATTCTTTTCCGCCTTTACAAACACCGTAAAACAGAAGAATCCATCGATCACTACCTTACTATCCATTGGAGGCGGCAACGCAAACTATTCAACTCTCTCTGCAATGGCAGGCAATTCTACTTACAGGAAATCTTTCATTGATGACTCAATAAAAACAGCGAGGCTTTATGGCTTTCAAGGGCTAGACTTCAGCTGGGTTTCGGCCAACACAAGCGATAACATGGACAACATGGGTACGCTCTTCGAAGAGTGGCGTGCTGCTATTGCTTTGGAGACAAGAAACTCTAGCCTGTCAGAACTCATCCTGACAGCAGCCGTTCAGTGGTCGCCAACACTGGATGATGTGAGTTTCCCTATAGACTCTATACGGAGGAATTTGAATTGGACTCATGTACTGGCCTATGACTACTACATGCCTACAAGGGCTAACGATACGGCTGCTTCCGCAGCTTTGTATGATCCTGATAGTAATGTTAACACTGATTTTGGAATAGCGGCATGGATTAATGCAGGATTACCGGCTAGTAAGTTGGTTTTAGGCTTGCCTTTCTATGGTTATGCGTGGAAACTTGCAAATCCGAATGAAAAATTACATCGGCGCACCAGCAACGGGACCAGCAGTTACAGAAGAGGGAGACATGACCTATAAACAAATCAATAATTATTCCAAAAAACAAGGAGCAGTTGGTCCTATCTATAATTCCACTTACGTTGTAAATTACGTAATCGTGGGGTCAGATTGGATTAGTTTTGATGGTGTCGATGTTGTTAGAATTAAGGTTTCTTATGCTAAGGAGAAGGCCCTCCTCGGATATGTTGTGTGGGAAATCTCTCAAGATGACAAGTGGGTACTCTCTCAAGCAGGTATGAGAATGTTCTTAAACCACAAAATGAATTTTTGACCAATGTGATAACAATGATGTCAAGTGGTTGGCCTTGATTGATTAATTTGATTGTCGTGCAATATAGAATCTTGCCTGATATTCTTTTTTATCCGAAATCTTATGAATTCCTACTTGCTTCAGGGTAAAACCAAGAGGCCATCATCAGCTATTTGTCATTAAGGCTTGTCATAATGCATGATTGTGTACCTACTCGCAGTTTTTTTAATCTTTTGTGTGTTTAGCTGGTTGGATATTGCCTGCCTATTTAAATTGGAGAATTGCTACCATCTGGCCGCCAAAAAACAATCATTTATCATCCTTGAATGATCTGCGATTGTATTTTTTATGGAAAACATCTGCATCATCTTCTTTTAAATCTTTCTTGCTCATATCCTAGGTTGGATAAGTCATCTAGGTTGTTGATGATCGCATGTGCCCGAAACAGGTAATTCGATAAGTCAAGGGAAAGCTTATACATTTGCGCCAATAATTTAGACCAACTCATGACATAAAAGAAGAAGAAATTAACAGTATCTTAAGAATTTACTGGACACCGACAGTTCTGATCACTAATTCACATAATATGTTTATGTCCTCAGCTGGAGAGGTCGACTCAGGTAGAGGGGTCGATCACAATCGACCAAAATCCCGTATATTGATTATCATCTTGACGACAACTGCTGCTGTTATTATTCTACTGGGCTTGGCATTTTATTTCATAAGAATTAGAATCCTCAAATCAAAGAGTAAAGAAACAAAGTTGAAAGTAAATAATGCGGCAGCTGCAGGCGACTTCAACAGCAATAATCCTGACATGATAATATATAGTCTGGCAGAAATTGGGAAAGCTACAGACCACTTTATTTTTGAAAATAAACTTGGGGAGGGTGGATTTGGCCCTGTTTATAAGGTAATCAACTAATTATTCTTTATAGGTTTCCATGGGACATTACCATTTAGAGCACACTGTCTCTTTTGCAGTGGAATATTAGGACGAGATATGTTTATCTCCGAGCATTAAGGTCTCAGTCTTTGAGTGTAAGAAACTAGCATGACATTCTGTTTTTCCAGGGTGTTCTACCAGGTGGACAAGAAATAGCAGTGAAAAAACTTTCGAAATCCTCTAATCAAGGATTTGAGGAATTCAAGAATGAGGTCATGCTTACAGCAAAATTACAACATGTAAATCTCGTGAAAGTTTTGGGATTTTGCATTGACAGAGAAGAGAAGATGCTGATCTATGAGTACATGCCAAACAAAAGCCTGGACTATTACCTCTTTGGTCAGCAATCAACATCCTTTTATGCTTGGATTTCCAGAAATAAAAAAAGATTTGAGTGTGATTTAGTCTTTTATTGCATCACAATTTCTTAATATTCCTTTGCATGTTCTTGTCAGTAAGCTGGAAGATGCTTGTAGCCTTGATAGTTTGTTATCTGATATGACAGATCCGATTCGGCGATATCTGCTGGATTGGAAGAAAAGGGAAGAAATCATTGAAGGGATTACTCAAGGCCTTCTATACCTCCAGGAATATTCGAGGCAGACAATTATCCATCGAGACTTGAAAGCCAGCAACATTTTACTGGATGGGGATATGAAGGCTAAGATATCTGATTTTGGCATGGCTAGAATTTTCACAAAAGATGAACATGAAGCAAACACTGACCGGCTTGTTGGGACATAGTGAGCATCATTCACAAATCCATTTCATACATAAATTCTTTTTGAAAACTTAAACATTGTGTTGATGAAATCGTCCTGCGCAGCGGTTATGTTCCTCCGGAATACATCAGAAGGGGCCAGTATTCCGTAAAATCTGATGTTTACAGTTTTGGAATAGTACTTCTGCATATCATAAGCGGCAAGAAGAATGGCTCTTTGTATGGTTCTGATGAAAGTTTAAGCCTCCTAGAACATGTAAGTTTCTTGATAATTAACACAACTAACGATATTTTAGATTTTGCATTTGCCATGCATGATTGTGGGTGCTGTTAATTGCAGGCTTACGAGCTGTGGAAAGATGGTAGAGGCATGGAGATCATGGATCCATCGCTGGATGATACATTTTCCTCCTGTAAATTAATCAAATGCCTGCAAATTGCACTGCTATGTGTCCAAGAAAATCCTGCTGATAGGCCGTCCATGCTGGAAGTTTCTTCGATGCTCAGGAATGAAACTGCCATTGTTACCATTCCCCAAAGGCCTGCTTTTTCAGTGAAGACAGATGAAGATGACAAAAATAGACGTGATCGATTGCACTTGGAGATTTGTTCAGTTGATGATGCAACAATTACGCAAGTTGTCGGACGATGAAGTACTTTCTTGCTGATGCCTGAAACTAAGTCTGCTTACAGACTTGGACAACTAGCTAGTTCTGAAGAATTTTGCTCACTGATGGCTTTTATGTCTCGGGACAACTTGCTATCCGTAAATCAATCGTACTTCATTTTTCTTTTCTTTTTTCCTTTTTATATTGAGTAATATAAAAAATATTCTTGTTATTGATATTCAATATTTTATTTTTATAAATTAATTATTATTAACTTACCAAATATTCCTTTTCTTTTTCTAAGTAAATTAGTCTAATTTTTCCTATATAAATCATGGCAATCATCTATATATATTACTAATTTAATATCAATATTTCTAGCTGGTAGAATTATAAGATAGGATAGCAACTACGTGTCCCACAAAGAAAATAGGAAACATATACATTGTATATGGATGTTTGGTATAAATAAATTGATTGTCGTGCATTTAATATAGTGAAACTTCATGTAATTATTTATAGAAATGTATTGGAAACCATTGTCCCTGACAGCTTATCATATAATATTTTTGAGAAATTTAAAAAATAAGAATTACAAGGATTGTAGAAAAAGTTGAAGAGACTGAAATATAAATGATAATATATAAATATTAAAATAATAATTGTTTTATAATTATATAATTAGTTACTAGCACCTAATATCATAATTTTATATATATATATATTGCTACTTCACTCTTTCACTTTTTATATGAAAAACAATTTAAAAAAACAAATTAAAAAAATAAAAGTTATCACAATCCTAAACCTTATATATATATAAAAAAAAAGAATAACATCATCAAAGATCAAACCAATATGTAAATTAATAAACCACTCAAGTTAGACAGTAACCAAAACTTACCAACAACAACCTTATATTAGTTGTGTTTAAGAGAGTTTATATTTTTATTGTTTGGTGTTTTTTTATAATATTTATGGCTTTAAGAGATGATAAATTGTTCTTTTAATATTTTTATAGCTTTAATATATTAATATTAAAAAATTCTAAAAATATAATTTTAATATATATTTAAGAAAAAATTATTCTAAAAATAAATCTCCATCGTAATCAAACCATACTCAATCATCTCATCTAGGCCACCTTTTTATAATCTTTTATCTTTTAACGGTCAAGGAACCATTTAACTTAAAAATTAAAGTTTAGGTAAGGTTCGTGTATATGATTTATATTATTATTTAACATAAACCTTCAAGTGAAAGTCTTTTGGGATTGAAACTTACACATGTGTCTATACTACCTTATGTTAATTTTTATGAAATAAAATGAGCATGATGAGATTCGAACTTGTGACCGTTAGGTCAAGAAGATTCTAATATCATGTTAACGAACTATCTCACCTAAAAATCAAGTTGTTAAATAAAAATCTAATATATGATTTATATTATTTTTTAACATTAATTGCCACTAAAAATCATCAATCATTAGCAAATTATATGAAAAATCTCAGGCCAAGCTATCAATTTTTTTAGTATTAAAACTATATTATATAATATAGTTTTAAACAAAATATTGTTTAATATATTTTTAAATAAAAAAAATATTTTTTAAAACAACATAATGTACAATATCTAAGAAATGAGAGTGTGAGGTTAAGCTTAGGAGAAAAGGGTTAGGAAATTAGAAGCTCAGTTGGGCTCGTGGTTACGAAACGTTTTTTTTTTCTTGGCACCATCATTTTCCTTTGGACAAGGGGAAGCTGCAAACAGCTAAAAGAGGGGAAAGAAGAGATGTTTCAGCATCTCTCTGTCCTGGAGAAGGAAATTAGGACAGCAGTAAAATAGCAAGCAAAGACCCAACTGTACAAGTAAGTGGGAATTTCCTAACATTCCTCTTACCCAGCTGAATTGAATATTTCTTCTTGGAGTCAAATCATTGTCGTTTCTTACCCTTAAAGCAGATATTTTTTCAGAAATATTCAAGGCCCCGGATCCAAGAACTTGACTTCTAACAGATACAGATTAGGGGTCCTGCTGGTGTTACAAAAGTAAGCTTCTTCTTCAATGGCTCGAAACACTGTGATCATCACCCTCCTTCTCTTTTTATCTTCCCATGTTCACAGCTCAAACTCGCAAGAAACCTGGATTAGAGCAGGTTACTGGGATTCCGTCAGTGAACTGCCCGTTTCTGATATCAATTCTGCTCTTTTTACTCACCTTGTATGTGGTTTTTCTTATATAAATTATTCTACTTATCAAATTCATATCAACTCTTCCAAAGAACCCCACTTCTCTACTTTCACAGGCACTGTCAGGGTTAAAAACCCTTCTGTTAAAACCCTCCTATCCATCTCGGCTAGGAGGGAAGGTCTTCCAACTTTTTCGTCGATGATAAATCAGTCTTCTTATAGAAAATCTTTTATCGAGTCCTCGATATATACAGCGAGGATTTATGGTTTTGATGGCCTGGACCTTTCGGTTGGGCCAAGTATCAGCATCAACATGACCAATCTAGGAACCCTTTTCGATGAGTGGCGAGTCGCTATAGCTTCTGATTCAAGAAAATCTGGCAAGTCCCAGTTGCTCTTGGTAATGTCAGCTAGCTACTTGCCTGCTCAGCACTCGGTTACTTATCCCATTGACATCATGAAAAGGGCCTTAGATTGGATACATCTTATTGCATATGACTATCATGTGCCTGCAGAATTTAATTTTACTGGTGCGCATGCTGCTTTATATGGCCCTTCAAATTGGGTCAACACCGATGAATGGATAAAGGAATGGTTAAGAGGAGGATTCTCTGCTAGCAAACTGGTTTTGGGTTTGCCTTACCATGGCTATGCGTGGAGACTGGTGAACCCCGATGAAAATGCAATCGGGGCACCCTCCTCAGGTCCAGGTGTAACAGGTGATGGCTCCATGGGTTACAAGAGTATTAAATCTTTCATTAAAGGTTATGGCTATGGAGCTGCAGCAGTGTACAATTCTACCTACGTTATGAAGCTTTTCGTTTCGGGGTCAACTTGGATCAATTTTGATGATGTGGAGTCTATCAAGGCTAAGATTTCTTATGCAAGGGAAAATAATCTTAGAGGTTACAGCGTATTTCAGCTCTCCAATGACGATAATTGGATTCTTTCTCGAGCAGGTAGGTTGTTAGTGAAGATCTCGATATTCCATTTCATCTTCTTTATTTTGATGAAACACTGGACTAGTGATGTTTCAATTGCTTTTGAATGATTAATTTCCTTCCCCTGAAATACAAAGTTCTGTGAGGTGCCCTCCCCTGAAATACTAAGTTTATAGAGTAAATGAGCTTTTACTGCAATAGAAAGATATCATAAAACAATACTAACGTGATGAGAAATGTTCTCAGCTCAGGGAAAAGATGAAGATGGGCTGAACAAGCGGAAGGTATTGGTGATTATTCTGGTTACGATTGCTGTGGTCTTTCTCATGTTGGGCACCATCATTTGTTGTTACTTTAGAAGAAAAATACTCTGCTCAAAAGGTAACATCTTCCCGTTGTGAAAATTTCCCAAATATATTAACCAAAATGTTGAGTCGATTCAGCAATTATTACAACAGGATTAAGATACAGTTAGTTCTTTGATTTGTTTCATGGTAGCAGAAATTGCTGGGAGTGTCCAAAAATCAGTATCTGCGGTGAACATCAAAGTATCTGATACTAGAGTTATGAATGGTGATGCTCCACATCTGCAAGCACTCAGTTTTGATATGATTGCGGCGGCTACCAATAACTTTTCGAGTGAAAACAAACTTGGAGCAGGTGGATTTGGCTCTGTCTACAAGGTAAATAGATTTGGGGAAAATATAAATGCGTTCTGGGGTTCTATCACTTCAGAACATATAAGTAATTGTCCTGGATGACTTTGAAAGGGAAACATGACAGCATGAAGCATTTGTTTTCCCAGGGTATACTTCCTGACGGAAAGGAAATAGCAGTGAAGAGACTATCAGAAACCTCGACTCAAGGTGAAGAGGAGTTCAAAAATGAGCTTACACTTACAGGAAAACTTCAACATGTGAATGTAGTTACAGTGCTGGGATTTTTGCAACGAGAGGGAGGAAAAGATGCTGATCTACGAGTACATGCCGAACAAGAGCTTGGATTTCTACATCTATGGTCAGTAGAGTCTTTTTTCTCTTCGCCAACCTTCTAAATATTGTGCCTCTAATAAGTGTTTACTTCGATGTAGATCCCATCAGAAGATACATTTTAGATTGGAGAAAACGCGTTCAAATTATTGAAGGTCTTATTCAAGGGCTTCTATATCTCCAAGAATTCTCAAATTTTACCATTATTCATCGAGACATAAAGAGTAGCAACATTCTATTGGATGAGGATATGAACCCTAAGATATCAGACTTTGGTATGGCTAGGCTCTTCAGGAAAGATGAACTCGAAGCAAACACAAGGAGGATAGTTGGAACATAGTAAGGATATTGTCTCAAAATGGTATTTCGATATAAAGTGTTTGCTAAACCCTTCTCATTCTTATTTATTTTTTTTGAGTTGCAGTGGCTATGTCCCCCCCTGAATATGTAAGAAAAAGGCATATATTCCATGAAATATGATGTTTACAGCTTTGGAGTTCTTCTTCTGCAAATCTCAAGTGGCAAGAGGAGTACATGTTACTATGGTCCAGACGAAAACTGGAACCTTCTTGAATATGTAAGTGATCAGTCATATGTTTTCCAATATATGAACACATAATTAACTCTTTTTTCCCCATAGTCTGCATTTGAATATCAAGATGGTTATCAAATTGTTTCAGGCATATGAATTGTGGAAAAATGGTGAAGGTGTGGAGTTTTTCGATCCATCGCTAGACGATTCATCTTCATCATGTAAACTCACAAGATGCCTGCAAGTTGCTCTATTATGCGTCCAAGAAAATCCTTTGCACAGGCCATCTATGTTAAAAATCTCTTCGATGCTCAAAAATGAAAATGCACCTATCGCCACTCCAAAAAGGCCTCCTTTCTCAACAAAAAGAGATGAAGAGGACAGTGTTATCACGAATAAAATTTATTCCGTAAATGATGCAACAATATCTGACTTGGAACCTCGCTGAAGTCAAGGCTTTCATGAACAGAATTCAAGAGTATCTCCTTTTTTCTTCCTGGTTGAATTGATTGTATGTATTCTTTCTAGGTCACTGTGATAGATCCTATTCTTTTATTACTTTTCTATTGTTGGCTACCAAAAAGGGTTCAACTCTCGCAACAAAGTAAGATCAATTCTGCTGATCCAATGTATACAAAGATACATTCAAAGGATGGAAACTGCTTTTTCTTTGGTAATAAAACTACTTAATATGAAACTCTATTCTCAACAAAATAAAATTGAGAAATATGAACCTCGTTTTTCTTGTGTTTGATGTATAGTCAGCAGCCATGCACAAAAAGGAAAGACTGTATTCTTAGTTTTGTTGTGATTGTCAAATTTTGAGACCTAACCTCTTCAGAACTTTAGTTCCTACTGTTGTCTCTCTCTGTTATCCAACTTGTATCGAAATCAATATCGTTCTTTGGTTACCACAGCTACTTAATGGAATTCCTCACTCGATATCTTAGCAAAATAAATAAGAGAACAAGAATCGTGAAGTTCAAGAATGTCCAGGCAAAAATTTCTGCATATTTGTTGTGGTAGTTGTACAAGTTCTGATAAATCAAGTGTCTGCCAATAGGCTTAATTTTTCATTTCATGTAACAGCTATTTATATATAAAAATAGCGATCTTCAAATAGAAATATAATCCCCGTATCAAAGGTAAAAGAGGAGAGGATCAAGATTTGATCGTTGACTTACTTATATGCAAGGAAAGTTCATTAAAGCTCAAGATTCCCAGCATGAATTAAGGAAAGTAGCCGTTCTAGAAATCCAATTACTGCCCCCATCAAGTTGGAGCATGTAGATTAGATAGACCCAACTTGCCAAGAGGTTTGGTAAAGATGTCAGCTAATTGAGAAGATTATGAAACAAACTTTGGAGGGATAACTCAATACCCACTTGGCAAAGAGCCATTCTGTTCTATCCTAGACAAGCTGGGGTAGATCCAATCTACTTCCTGTTTGTAAATTTCATCTCCGTTTACTGCATGTTTATTTACTGTATACTATACTATCACCACAGCTTGGAGATATATCGAGATCAAAGTTCACGCAGCATGAAAAGACTGAAACTTGTTCCTTTTTCTGCAATTATGCGACCCCCACAATAATTGAAAGCAACAACGGAACAGTTCTTTGACGTTAGGTGCATTCACTTTAATGGTGATTCTGACATTTCTTCTCTTCTTACATTGCTTTTTTAGTTTACTCCAGCTTGGTCTGGGTTTTTATGCGCTTCTCTGTCATGGGACCCATATGTAAGACATTCATTACACCCTCCCTGGCAGAAGACGAGCCTGTCCTGTTGACTCAGCTCATCCTATTTATTGCCTCAAAAATTGAGGAATCACATCTTTTCTCCTTGGCAGGACAAAGGTGGACCAGGTGGTCACCTGTCAATTAATAACTAGCCTCACAGTTGACGAATCATTAAATTTTATCCTCAGGTATACGAATTATGGAAAAAATGTGGAGACGGTGTGTAATGAATAATGTGGATATTAAGAATAATGCGGGGACGGTGTGTAAGTGCTCATGTCTGGATTGGTTGGTTTTGTAGACCAAACCTAGCACAGCAGTATTGTCCTCAGCATGGCTACTTTGTTATAGCAGAGAAACCCTACTCGGCATCAAAACATGATGTCTAAATGACCTCAGAGAGACGGCACTAAAAATCTTGTTAATGGCAGCTGTTAATGTTATCATACATAGACCATCAATTCAATAGAGTTGACGGAGTGAATGGGAAGAAAAAATATCTCTTAAGAAATCGTGTGGTTGCTATCTTATTAGTTAACAGTCTGTTTCTTTCAATAAATTGTGTTTGTATTTATATATTATATTATTTGATTATGATGTTTATATTTTTTATACTATTTTGTGATTGATAAAATAGCACTGAATAGGTAGCCTTTTAAGAACATAAAATCATTTTTTATATAAAAAACTGAAAGTGTTTTTTTATCGAAATTCTGCATTCCGAAACCTGAAAGAACGAATCACATTTCGGTTTGGATGCGATTTTAGTTTTCTGGAAGGCTTAATTAACTGAATTTATAAAAATCCTACAACCGGAGGATGACGCAGAGAAGTGGACTAATCAGTCAGCAGGGGCGCATGCATCCAAGATTCCATGTATATCAAGCACCTGGCACTCCACTATGCATCAGCTTTCCCAATCTTATGGCAATCAGAAAAAACCATCATCCTCTTCTTCCTGTTCACCTTCCTTTCTTCTCAGAATCATTTTTCAGCCGCACAAAAATGGGTTAAAGCTGGTTACTGGTATAGTGGTAGTGATTTTCCGATATCTGACATAAATTCTGCCCTGTTTACACACCTTATTTGTGCATTTGCCAATGTCAACTCATCCACCTATGAACTCTCCATCCCATCCAACTCTGAACAGAACTTCTCGATCTTCACCAGCATCGTCAAGCGCAAGAACCCTTCAATTGTAACGCTTCTGTCAATATGGGACGGACAAGCTGATACATACAAGTCCATTTTAGGTGAGGCAGTTAACAGTTCTGTCTTGTCTTCAATGCTGGCGCAATCTTCCTACAGGAAGTCTTTTATTGAATCATCGGTAAAAACAGCTAGGACTTTCGGGTTTCAAGGAATAGACCTGTTCTGGCTCTGGCCTGATAGCACAGATTTGTCAAATATAGGAACTCTGTTGGATGAGTGGAGGGCTACTGTTGATTCCGAGCCAAGAAACTCAAGCGTGTCCAAGTTAATTCTAACAATGGGCGTTCGCTACTCACCGAGTCTTCAAAGTGTAAGTTACCCGATTCATTCAATGAGGAGGAATTTAGATTGGGCACATGTTGTAGCATATGACTACCACGTGCCTTCAAGCGAGAATTTTACAGGCAACCATGCTGCTCTGTATAATCCTTCAAGCAATTTTTCTACCGATTTTGGCATCAGAGAATGGTTAAGTGGTGGATATCCATCAAGCAAACTAGTTCTGGGTATGCCGTATCATGGATATGCCTGGAAACTGGTGAATCCCACCGACAATTCTCTCGGCGCACCAGCCTCAGGTCCTGCTGTTACCCTTGATGGTTCAATGGGCTTTAGGTCCATCAGATCATTCATTCAAGATTATGGTTATGGAGCTAGGTCAGTTTATAATTCTACTTATGTAGTGAATTATTTCGTTGTTGGATCAGCTTGGATCAATTTTGATGATGTTGAGACAGTTAGAGCTAAGATTTCTTATGCGAAGGAGAAGGGGCTACTTGGTTACAACGTGTTTCAAGTGATTAATGATGACAATTGGGCTCTTTCTCTGGCAGGTTGGTTATGATTTCTTAATAGATTGTAAATTAGTCAGGAAAATTAAAACTCTGGTAGCTTTGCAATACTCTGCGTCAGACAGAATACCACCCCACATCTGCTGTCAGTCTAGCATCTTGAACTCTAAAATCTGTGTTCATAACGACTAGGCTTTTGTTTATGCTATGGTTTCTCTTGTGCCTGTTTAACATCATGACTAGTAAAACAAAAGGGTCAATTCTTTAGCCTTCTCTATATGCAACCACACAGAAATGAGTAAGAGTAGATGAAAAAATATGTATTCAGTTTGATGAGAGATTAATTTAGTGACCTGCATTAACAGCACAAGATGAGGTGCGGCAAGGAAAAAGGAGCTGGTTATGGCTAAAAATTGTGCTTCCAATTGCTTTGATCAGTATCTTATTAGCATCACTGATGTTTTACTACCGAAGCAGAATTTTTGAGCGAAAAGGTAAACCTTAATCAATTGAGAGGGTTCACCATTTACTTTCGATAATGGAATGACAAACAGATGAACATTTCTGGGTTGCTTCCTTCTTCTGTTTTTAGCTGCAGGTACCAGAGTCTTAGGTGATAACAGTTTATCTGGTAGAGGAACTAGTTTATCAGCAGCTGCAGAAAATTTTGATAGTGATGCTCCTGCCCTGCAAGTGTTCAGTTTTGAAAGCATTAAAGCAGCTACAAATAACTTCTCTAGTGAAAACCAACTTGGAAAGGGTGGGTTTGGCCCTGTTTACAAGGTATTGTATGGTTAATCCTCTCTATTTCTAACTGGAAATCTCACGTTTGGAACGATTAGTGTTCAGATTTTTAGGTTTGCTACAGGAAATAAGGCTAACATCAGGTGTCAAATTGTGCCAGGGAAATTTACCAAGAGGCCTGGAAATAGCAGTCAAGAGGCTGTCAGAGTCATCAACTCAAGGACTTGAAGAGTTCAAGAACGAGGTTTCGCTCACGGCTAGACTACAACACATAAATCTAGTTAGGCTTCTTGGATTTTGCTCCGAGAGGGAAGAGAAGATGCTAGTATACGAGTACATGCCAAACAAAAGCTTGGATCTTCATCTCTTTGGTCTGCAATCTTTTTTCTCCACATTCTTAAATCATTCTAGTCATCTGTATCAGGAGGTCTGAACGGATGCCAAATTAATTTCGTTCTTCAGACAAGCAGCAATTAAAAGTTTCTCCTGTGCCATTTTTTATGCAGATCCAATTAGAAGGTACAGCTTGGATTGGAGTAAGCGGGTTCGTATCATTGAAGGGGGTTACTCAAGGGCTTATATACCTCCAAGAGTACTCAAACTTTACAGTAATCCATCGAGATTTGAAATCTAGCAACATTTTACTAGACGATGAAATGAATCCAAAGATATCAGATTTTGGCATGGCTAAACTTTTCAGGAAAGATGTGTACGAAGCAAACACGAGCAGAATTGTTGGAACTTAGTAAGTAGCTGCTTCCCATTAAAGATAATCTCCATATCATAGTCGCCAACTTCTTATCTGCTGTGCAGACTTAGTTTTAACATTTCCAATATTGCAGCGGCTATGTTCCTCCTGAATATGTGAGGAAAGGCATATATTCCATCAAGTATGATGTTTATAGCTTTGGAGTTCTGCTCCTGCAAATCATAAGTGGAAAGAGGAATACATGTTTTTACGGAGAAAACGAAAGCTTGAACCTGTTAGAACATGTGAGTTACTTGAATTCATATCATTTCTTACACCATTTTGATATGCTAGTGAAGCCGATGCCTTTTACGAGGAGTTGACAGCTTGAAATATGATGCAGGCATATGATCTATGGAAAAACGGGCGAGGAATTGAATTCATTGATCCATTTTTGGATGACTCGTCCTCGCCCTGTAAACTAGAGACATGCATGCAAGTTGCTCTGCTGTGTGTCCAAGAAAATCCTGATGCCAGGCCAACAATGCTAGAAGCATTCTCGATGCTCAAAAGTGATGGTTCCCTGGCTATTTCTACTCCTGAAGGTCCAGGATTTTCAGAAAAAAAGAAGGGGGACATGGAAACTGCATCCTCATCCCAGCAAGTAATGTGTTCTTTCGATGATTCCCAGGTTTCCCAACTGGAACCCCGTTGACAATCCAGCTTGCATTGAGCTTAAGGACAACCACACAGAAATGAGTAAGAGTAGATGAAAAAATATGTATTCAGTTTGATGAGAGATTAATTTAGTGGCCTGCATTAACAGCACGAGATGAGGTGCGGCAAGGAAAAAGGAGCTGGTTATGGCTAAAAATTGTGTTCTCAATTGCTATGATCAGTATCTTATTAGCATCACTGATGTTTTACTACCGAAGCAGAATTTTTGAGAGAAAAGGTAAACCTTAATTAATTGAGAGGGTTCACCATTTACTTTCGATAATGGAATGACAAACAGATAAACATTTCTGGGTTGCTTCCTTCTTCTATTTTAGCTGCAGGAACCAGAGTCTTAGCTGTTTTTTGTTCAACTAAAAATAGAGTAGATCTTCTGCTGAAACC